>VVHJ01060533.1:0-17074 GCA_015107715.1 Tylochromis polylepis | reverse complement strand
TGAATCAAATGAAAATGTCTCTTTTTAAAACTTGTTTTATTACTTTTAATCTTTTAATTTTGTACACATTGCATCAAGCAAAAATTAAATTATATCCAACATTCTCTGACTGGAAGAAATTTGTTTAACATTTAAACCTATTTTCTGCATATTCCAGCATAAAAAATAAAATAATTTTTTGTGTTTACACTCACTCTTTCAAATAGATGCAAGTAAGACAGCAAAAAATAAATAAAATCAAAGATTCAGCAGCACTAAGTCATGTCGCTCTTAAATCTATTTTCACCTGTTTAGCAGGAGTGGGGCCGGTGGAGGTTTGCCCGGTGCCACAGCGGTCATGTCAGTGGGGGGATCCGGGGGTTTCTCTGTGAATTTCACTTTCCCGGTGTACCGTGCTAGGATTTGAAATTTTATTTTTCGCTGTAGTATTAATATGTAATAATTTAAAGTTGAATCTGCATTGAACACTACACCATCTGAGAAACTATGATATACAACCAAATTTGTGATTAGTAAAGGTCTTTCTAATTCTGTTTTGTTCTGTTTTATTAGTATTAAGCAAAGGCATATAGATTAGTCTGTCCAGTAAAGAGGCTCATTCACCTCTCAGATGGCTGAAATCATGACAGAAAGTATCTTTAGCATGGTTATCAGTAGCTGAGAACATCATCTCAAAGATAAGAGTAAGCCTCGCTACAGAGCATGTCCACTGCAGTTGTGACTTCATGAACTGAATCATCATCTCAATCAACTTTGGAAACTTACTTTGACTGGAAACTAAAATATTTTTTATTTTAATTTGAAGCTTTATTTGAATGTACGGACCATTCTTCGTTTCCTATTTGCACATTATTTTGTTGTTTAAATACTGCTAGCATTTTAATTTGCATTACCGTAATATTTTAATTTATTTTATTTTTATTCTGATGGTCATATTGAGTAATGTTAAAAATACATTCCTAAGCAGTCCTAAGAACAGCAAAGGTGCTTCACAGGACCCTCCCAGGCCTTTGGTAGAGGGCCCAAGCTTGAAGGAGAAAGACCGGCCACAGGGCAAGTGGGGAATTTTTTTGTATGTACCTTTAAACGATATTTTTGTAGTGGATTTTGAGTTCTTCAGTCGTAGTCCTGATTACTGACTAAATAAAAAATATAAATATCTGGTTGTTTATTGTTCCTCAAATCAGAACAAACCAATTGCATCTGCACTTGATGTCACTGTTCCATGTGTTGATTATAGTTAGTTTTGGTGATTGTTCTTCAGTATCATGTTAAATCTCAACAAACGCTCATGTCGCTCAGGATAAACTTGTGACTGTAGCAATATTCTTCACATTTCCATCAGATCAAAATTTAATCTAAAACATTTAGGTAGCACTTTCTATTACAGCTTGGTAATAAAGGGGTAATAGTAGGGTAACAACGGGAACAAGAGCGTAATAATTTGGTAATTTCTTAGTTATTACTATGCAATTAACAAAGTAATAACATGTAATATCCAAATAATATCATGGGAGCAACAGTGGTTACAGTTGATTAATATTAAGCTGAAATTTATGTGATTGGATAATAAGGGCCCCAAAACTGGGGGTAACAATGTGGAAATAGAGCTCAGTAATAAAGTGGTAATAGTAGGGTAACAAGGAAGAAACAACACATATGTGGTAATTTCTAAGTTATTACTACTCAATTACCTGTGGTAGTTTCTGTGTAACAAACAGAGCTGCAAAATGCAAAACTGTCTACTTCTATTTAATAGCATATTAATAACCTATTAAAGCAAACTTAAAAAGTGTGTTATTATTACCTGGAGATACCACCTTTCTTCCTTGTTCCCCTACTATTACCATTTATTACCAAGCTCTATTTCCATATTATTACCCCCAGTTCTGGGGCTCTTATTATCCTATTACATAAATTTCAGGGTGCTATTACTCAACTGTAACCACTGTTGCTACCATGATATTACTTGGATATTACGTAGTTATTACTTTGGTAATTGCATAGTAATAACTTGGAAATCATTATTATTATTATTATTATTATTATTCCCTTTTGTTCCCCCTTGTTCCCCTACTATTACCTCTTTATTACCAAGCTGTAATATAAAGTGCTACCAACATTTAATCTAAATATGTATTCTATTTCATGACTCCACAGGACTTTGCATACCTTTTTCTTACCACTTCCACTATGTCAACTTACAAATGAACTGGACTGATGCTCAAAGTTACTGCAGAAAGAAATACATAGACCTGGCCACCATTGGCAGCATGGAAGACATAAACAGACTGAACAGACCTCCTTTATCCACCACTGCAGCATGGATTGGATTAAGAGATGACCCCCAAGCCTGGAAGGGAAGACTAAAAAATGACACAAACTCCTGGAGGTGGTCAGCAACTGGTCAGTCAAGTAAAACTGGTTATGAAATTTGGCATACTGGCCAACCAGATAATGTTGCCGGGAATGAATACTGTGGGCTGATGAATGATGGTGGAACATGGTCTGATGCAAATTGTGGGCTTCTGTCCTACTTTGTTTGTTATAAAGGTAAGAAAAAATTGATATTGATTTTACCTACTGTCTTATCGCTTATACAAGGAGACACAGATATAGATATAAATCAGTTCCCTACAAAATATATAAATGCACTTTTCCCCATGATAAGCAGGCCTACTTGAAGATATGGATCTTGTAACTTTTGAATATGAAATGCTCTGATATTTCTGTTATTTTATTCAGTCAGTTAATCTATTTTTGAATTTCTAATTTATTGAAAGGTGGGAGAACCCTAAGCTCAAGCATAGCAGGTGCAATGGTGGGAAAAACTAGCTAAGAAATGAGTTATAAACCAATGTGCATTGCAACCTTTAAGAAATTCAGACATCTTAATTCTATTCAATTCAATTCAGTTTTATTTCATTTATATAGCGGCAAATCACATCAGCAGTTGCCTCATATATTCTGTTTGTGTATGTCTGTATGTGTGTGTGTGTGTCAAGTCAAGTCAAGTGGCTTTATTCTTATTTCAGCCATGTGCAGTGGTACAGTACACAGTGAAACGAGACAGCGTTCCTCCAAGACCACATCTATAACACAGAACAATCAACACTGGACTACATATAGTGCAAGTGTGCAAAAAATTGCAAAAAATAGTGCAACGCCAGACAGAACAGAATGATACGGACACATGACACTGCAGAAAAAAACAGTGCAATAGAAAAGTGCAACAATGACAGTGGGTTGTGGAAAAAGACTGAGCATTGTGCATAAAGTAACTTGATGTATGAAGGTGTGTGTGTGTGTGTGTGTGTGTGTGTGATGGAGGGAAGAGAGGCTCCAATGATCTTCTCAGCTGTTCTCACTATCCACTGTAGGGTGTTGCGATCTGATGCGATGCAGTTTCCATACCAGACAGTGCTGCAGCTGCTCAGGATGCTCTCGATAGTCGCTCTGTAGAAGGTGGTGAGAATGGGTGTTGGGAGATGGGCTATTCTCAGCTTCCGCAAGAAGTAGAGATGCTGTTGGGCTTTCTTAGTTATGGAGCTGGTGTTGAGGGACCAGAAAAGGTTCTCTGCCATGTGAACAACAAGGAATTTGGTGCTCTTGTCGACCTCCACAGAGGGTCCAATGTTTAGTCAATGTTTGGTGGACAGTGATCTCTCCGTGCTCTCCTCAAGTCAAAAATCATCTCTTTTGTTTTGTCCACATTCAGAGACAGGTTGTTGACTCTACACCAGTCCGTTAGCTGTTGCACCTCCTCTCTGTATCCAGTTGCAGAGGGAGGTGTTCAGGCCCAGCTCAGTTTTCCAATCAGGTGCTGAGGAATGATTGTGTGCTGAACTGAAATCTATGAACACCATTCATACATACGTGTCCTTATTGTCCAGGTGCGTGAGAGCCAGATGTAGGGTGGTGGCTATGGCATCATCTGTTGACCGGTTGGGGCGATAGGCAAACTGGAGTGGGTTCAGTGTAGGTGGCAGCAGGGTCTTAATGTGCCTCATGACGAGCCTCTCGAAGCATTTCATCATGATGGGTGTGAGTGCAACGGGACAGTAGTCGTTGAGGCAGGACACTGGGGACTTCTTTGGCACAGGAACAATGATGGTGGTCTTGAGGCACATTGGAACCTTGAGACACCAGTGCACAGGGAGAGGTTGAAAATGTCAGTGAGGACATCTGCCAGCTGGTCTACACATTCTCTCTAGACATCAGCCGAGGTCAGACACAGAACTTGGTCGTTGTGAGGAGGGGTGGTCTTCCTAACCATAACATTATTCTGAGCGTCAAACTGTGCATAGAAGTTGTTCAGTGCATCTGGTAGGGAGGTGTCACTATCACAGGCAAGTGTCGTCTTCCTGTAGTTGGTGATGGCCTGGATCCCCTGTCACATGCGCCGCGTGTCACCACTGTCCTGGAAGTGGCTGTGGAGTCTTCGGCCATGCTCGCACTTTGGTGCTCTGATGGCTCGAGACAGTTTGGCCCTTGCTACTTCCCTTCTCTGAAGGCGGTGTCTCAAGTCTTTAGCAGCTCACGCACCTCTGCAGTCATCCACAGTTTCTGGTTGGGGCGTATTTTGATAGTCTTGGAGACAGTGACATCATCAATGCACTTGCTGATGTAGCTGGTCACAGATGATATGTACTCCTCCAAGTTGGTGTGGTCGCCATTTGTTGAAGCCTCCCTGAACATGTCCCAGTCAGTGTGCTCAAAACAGTCCTAAAGAGCAGAGAAGAAAGTAGAGACCTCCATAAGCACACGTTTCATGTTATAACCAGTACAAAGCTAATATAAATGGCAGAAATTAAAGCACATCATCACATTAAATTTAAATTGATAACTACTACCCTGAGCTAACAGTGGCCATGGACATCACAGGCTTCCACACACCACTGCAAATAAAATATGCAGCTCATTACTGTAAATTTGACCAAAATAGTGTAAACTACCCACTTCAGCTTGCACTTGTTTAAACTGTTCTCACACAATATTTCCCTAACAAAAAATAATGATCATTTATTCAATTCAATACATTTCACAGTATAAAATGAACAGTTAACCACTTAACTTAAGCAGCACCATATGTCATACATGTCCTGCTTAATAAAAAATAAAGAAAGAAAGAATGAGAAAATTACACATAAACTTTATGATGAAGGATGTGTGTTATGTGTGCAAGCAGGGCCAGCTGACATTACTTTCTAATTCAACACCCACAACCGGTCACGGCAGATGTCGGCCCTTCATGAGCCCAATTCTGCATGAGGTTTCATCCTGTTAAAAGGGAGTTTTTCCTTCCCATTATCTCCAAGTGCTTGCTCAAAGGGGGGTTGTTTGATTGTTGGAGTTTTCTGTATTATTGTATTTTATTGTATGTCTCTGTGTTGCTTTGCAGTATATAAATAAAACTGAAAGAACATCAAGCTTCAGTACATGAAAGATGAACTATTTTGATATTATTATGTCTGGCCCACAGTAATTCTTGTCAGGACATTAGCCAATAATGTCATCATTGTACATCATTGTGATAGACAACAATAGAAACAATAATCACAACAACTCTGCTGAAACAGAGAGATCTATTTTTGTCAATCACAGAGACAGCAGTATTCTGTCTAATTGTAGAGCCCATCTTTTAAATGATCAGGATTTGATTCGGTTTCTTCACTAAATACTGGTTTTACTTTTGTCCTTTGCAGAGACAACAAACTCCTATGTGTACGTCCAACTTTTGCTAACATGGTTTGATGCACAAGCTCACTGCAGAGCATACTACACAGACTTGGCTACAATCGAGAGCTCTACTGAAAACACATACGTCTACCAAGCCAAACCAAAATTGGCTTCGGTCTGGTTTGGTCTTTACCGCAAACCATGGGCTTGGTCTAACAAGAGCAACAGTTCATTCAGAAACTGGATTAACGGCGAACCAAATAATACCGGTCTAAACCAGTTCTGTGTCAGTGAGGATCTTCAGCATAAATGGTTTGATGATGACTGTACGATTAAGAGAGCTTTCATCTGCCAGGAAGGTGACTGGTCCTGTCTTCACAGAAATTTTATTATTTTCCTTCTCTGTTATGTTTTAATTATGATGCATTTGAATAGTTTGTAATGTTTTGTTTTATTTTCTTTAGATGAAGTGCATACAACTGTAGTGAAAATTAAGCTTCAAACTGACGCTGACTTGACAGATCCAACTATTAACACCCAGATCCTCCAACAGGTGATTCTCTTTCTTTGGCTATGGTTTTTTTTTCTTACAAGTTGGAAAATTAGAGGATGAAAATCTGACATCAGAATATACTGGGTTTAGCTCTGAAGAAAATGATACAGTAAATGGTGTGTTTATGTATGTCTTTTATTCCTCCTCAGCTAAGTGCACTGGTGGCAAGTCAGGGACCGGCTGAAATCAAGCTGCGATGGAAAGTTCAGCCAAAAAAATAGCAGCTGGACAACTTCACAGAGCTTTCATGCTTTTTTCAGTTTGTTTAGTTAATGCTTACTGCCAGACAAAAGAGTTACGTTTGCATTGTTAGTTTTTTAATGGCCTTTTAAGACCAATAACTAGACTTCCTCAGAAAAACATACAAAATGACTTACTTTGATCTTATCTTTGTCTGTTTCACAGTTGAATGATGCAGTGCAGGCATATTGCATTAGCTATACAGCATCTTTAGTTAAAATCAGTTTAATGGAGGCTGCAGGCAAAAATAACATTAGATAAGACAATGATATGGGACAATTACATTTTTGTAATGTACTCAACCTTAAACAAAACAACTTTGAAGATATCTTTCATTTTTCTTACTTTGATTTTGTGGGGAAAAAAGTGGGATAGTCGGATGAAGAAAGTTGACGAGTGGGAAGCTAGGTTTAAAGCAAAGACAGAGGTGGCAAAGGCAAGTCAAATATTTAATTCAGTTCATTTTTTAATGTATATGTAGCGCCAAATCACAATGCCTCAAGGCATTGTGTCAAAATTACAGAAAACGTCCCAACAATTAAATGACCCCTGTTGAGCAAGAACTTGGCAACAGTGGGAAGGAAAAACTCCCTTTTAACAGGAATAAACCTCTGGTAGAACCAGGCTCATGGAGGGGCAGCCATCAGTCATAACCCACTTGTGTTATTTAACACCAGTGATGCTGTTCTTAATACTCCACCGAATATCTGTTTGGAAGTTTCTCCTGATATGTGCAATAATTTTCTGAGCTTCGTTATTTAACAGGTTGCCATCACCAGGGCTCTTATCACAGCTCCTGACTCTGACCCCTCTGTCTCTGTCCCTTGCACTGCTGTTTTTACTCAGTTTGAGCTTGTGACTCTCTCCGGTTTAGAGGATGTGGTTCGCCATATTAAGCCTGCAGGTTCCCCCCGGGATCCTTTCCCTCCATGATTTTTTAAAGAAATTTTTCCTAGTATAGGGCAGTCTGTCCTTGACATTATTAACAGCAGTCTGTCCTCTGGTGGGGTTCCTGCAAATTTCAAACATGCAGTAGTGCAGCCACTGCTTAAGAAACCTGGCCTTGATCACGCTGTATTAGCTAATTATAGGCCTATTTCCAAGCTGCCTTTTCTTTCCAAGGTTTTAGAGAAAATTGTTTTTCGTCAGCTGAAATATTCTTTTAAGAGTCAATAAATATGTGACAAGTTAGTTGGCTTTGTAACATGTACTAAAGGATCATGGACTGCAACTTCAAACTTGTAATATTTTGGTTAAAGGTCTTGTTATGCAAGTTTGTGAATGCTCCTCTGTATCAGCCCATCACAGCAGGTACACCACCACATGCAAAGCCAACAAACCACATGGATAATACTTCTAAGTCACCTTTGCAAAATGTTCTAACTGCAGGATATCACAGACAGCAACCCTGGTGCATAACTGCAATTCAGCAAGGTGAAACAAGAAGCTACAGATCTTAGCTTTGTAGGGAATTCTGATGTAGACAATTAGGACTGTCTTCGACACTCAGTAGGAATATTTCTAGGATTTGCCTTGCAAGTTTCCCGTAACATTTGACACTATGAATCTATTTATTTTTCTCTTTCATTTAGTTAGCACTAGTTTTCCTTCTTAAATAGCAGTGGAATATGAATTGCATTATCTGCTGGAATGAAATTGGATCTGGTTTCTTTAGTTCATGCTTGAGTAGATTTTGTCAACTTGACCTGTTTTATGAAATGATTATCAAACTAAGTTGTATTCTTTATTTATTTACTTATTTATTTTAGGAAATCTGAACATAAATTATTCTGTGTGTGTGTATTATCAGTTTAGTCCCTCACACAAGACTAGTAAAGTCACTCTGTAAAAATACCAGTGTTTAGTAGTTGTTTAGTTATTGTTAAAAACTAAATACAAAGTACAGAATAAACACTACATTATAAACATCTGTTCTTGGGTCTGGTCACTTGACTTGGAGTTCATATTTAAAGTTTACTTTAAACATACAGGAAGGGTGGAGTGCTCACTCTGGGTCAGCGACAAGTTGCTCACTCAATAAAATTACTGATTTTTCATAGTTGTAATTTCTTCATTTATTTGTGTCAAAACTAAAGACACATACAGCTGACTCATAAAGGTATGTAATTAGTTTTCGAGCCATGCAAACCAAGCAAGACTCATATATGTCAATATAAGCATTGCATTATAAACATTTATTCCCAGGTGAGGTCACTAGACTTCAGGTAGAGAAAAAAAGTACTTGGTTGACTTAAGAAATAAAAACAAAGGGTGTTTCCACATTTACCTCACTGCTGTTATTCCATTATTTGTACTTCAAACTCTCATTTTTAATTGTAATAATAAATAAACAAACAAAAAATGTTAACTTTCTCTTACTGGCGTTTTAATAAAAACATAAGTGGGGTTGAAGCACATACAAAAATAAATACATAAATAAAAGAACCTGAGCTCACATGTCTAATGGGTTAGGGTGGCATTGTGGGTCAGTGGTTAACACTGTCACCTCTCATCGAGGACATCCCAAGTTTAAGTCTACCAGAGTTTTCATGTTCTCATATTAGCTTCTTTTTACAGACGCCTGTTAAATCCAGATTTATTTTAAAATCTTTCTCCTCACATAAGCCCAATGACCTCATAATGCCATATGACCCCAATGGAGAACTTTTCTCTCAGACTGCAAGCTTATATGTAGCTTCCATGATATTTAAAAGTAGAAATGGAGACAAAGCCCTCAGCTGTCAGGCCCCTCTTCTGGAACAGCTCCAAGTTTGGATTAAGAAGACTTTATTAATTTTGTTTTGTCACCAGACTTTCATCATTTACATGTAGTACTTTCAAAATGTATTCAGACCTCTTTTTTTGTGTGCTGAAGATCCTAACGTCATAGCAGTTTCTCTTCCCTTACTGCCCTCCACAAACAAATGTCCCCAGAGGTTCAACAGTCTGTAAACTGAGGTCTGTGTAGATCATCCCAAGAATATTCCACTCCCATGGGTGCATTTTTGCAAATGCATCATCATACTAATTTGTCCTTTCAGTCAAATCGGGCTTTCGGTCACAAAACTGATACTGTGCTTCTTTGGTAAAACCCAACAGCAGCTTTTTGTTAACAAAAAATAAATATCATGATGACAGCTTTGATCCCTCATTTTTGTCTTTATTAAATTTTAGGAAATACTCTTAAAATGATGACTAATTTTCAACCGATTAAGCTAACTGTGCATATTTTATTTCCTCTCTTGGAAAAAAAACATCACCCCACACCTCTGGCTAGATTGGTTCTGCATCTAGAATGGATTGGAACAGGTGAAACATGATAAGAAGTACCCAGAAATAACGGATTTGGGTTTTTATTTTTTATGGGTTCAAGGACATTTAAACTTGGAAATACAAATTCTGGAAATACTTTTTTTTTTTAATAAAACTTCCAAGGTTTGTTTAAAAATACAAATTTTTGGAAATACTTTTGTGTCTTTACGCCTCAAGATAACTTATGGCTATTTTATCATTCATCACATGAAGCAAGTTCAAGTTACAAATTTGAATATTTGCAGTATAACAAATTTTTGTCCTTGTTTTGCATAATTCTACCTCCTCTCAGTACTGCAGTGTCACTTTATTATTTTCAAAACATTTTATTTTGGCAAATCTAACTGCACAAGCTAGCCAGGCTAACTCAACTAAACAACTTAATGCTGAAGTCACTAACACCAACTTACTTGTAGTGACAAATAATGAGCTATACAACACCACCACAACCAATACAAACTTGCCCAGTTCTTAACCACCCAAACTCCACCTACTTACCTTCTGGTGTATGCTGGGTACAAGGCAACTAGAAAGGCAAAAGCTTCAGTAACCAGAGCCCTGAATTGCATCAATAATAATCAATAATTACTCTGAAAATAAAAAAAAGGCAACATAACGAAAGAGTGCCCGAAGGCAGAACTCACAAAGTTTAGCTGGACAATCACTTTACCAAATTGGGAAGTTTTTTATTCCTCAAGTAACGCTGTTTTAGCCACTAACAATTAAAGTATAACAAAAAATAAATGATCCTGTTTACAGACCTCCTTTCTCAAGAGTAAAAATCCAGAGAATATAGGGAAGTAACAAAAAGTTTCTGGGTTTAAAAAAGAAGACAAGGTTGCAAAGTTGTGAAAGTAAAGGTTGTTAGTAATATTTAAACCAAATCGAGATAGACACCTTGGCAGCACGAAGGTCCTGAGTTCAATTCCACCATCAGGCCAGGGTCTTTCTGTGTGTCTCCCCTGTGTTTGCGCTGGTTCTCTACGGGTACTCTGGCTTCCTCCCACAGTCCAAAAACATGCAGTTAGTGGGGATAGGTTAATTGGAAACTCTAAATTGCCCATAGGTGTGAGTGTGAGTGCGAATGGTTGTCTTTGTCTATGTGTTAGCCCTGTGACAGACTGGCGACCTGTCCAGGGTGTACCCTGCCCCTTGCCCTAAGACAGCTGGGATAGGCTCCACATACAGCACACCACCTGAAAATCGAGGGCTCTCAGACCACTGAGTACTTGTAGAATCAGCTGCATTGGTTGGTGCCTGCGGCTGGAGAGAGACATGCCCACACGCAAATTTAAACTTGCTTTGCATACGGAAATAGTGAAGAAGAACACTCTGTAGTGTCTTTAAGTAGGACTCAACATGACTCTGCATTTTTTGTATTTATATCTGTCATCAGAATATTAAATAATGTTCCTCTACCAGAGGCCTGGAGCTTGAGGGTCCTGCTCAGTATCTTTGCTGTTCCTAGGACTTCACTTCTGGACAGAGATCTCAGATGTCTTTCCTGGGATCTGCTGAAGCCAGTTGCCTTGTTTGGGGCATTTGGAGGTGGTTTTTGGGGGGCCGCTGTTGCCTTCACCCTCCACATCTTCTCAAGCTCCTCTCTCAGCCCGTGTTATTTCTCAAGCTTCGTGTGTTTCTTCTTCCTGATCGCGATCACTCAAAATCACTACATCCGTCACTACGGCTGTCTTCCTCTGCTTTTCCATTACTACTATGTCCAGTTGGTTAATCATCAAGAGTTTGTCTGTCTGTATCTGGAAGTCCCACAGGATTTTATCTTATTTTGACCTTGGGACTTCCAGGCCATACTCAGCACAGAGTATGAGTATGGCCTGGTTATGGCGTTCCATGTGCCCTGCTTGCTAACATCTTGCACCCTACTGTTATCTGCTCAATTACCTCAAGGGCATCTTTGCACAGCCTGCAACTGGGATCTTGCCTGTTGTGGTAGACCTCAGCCTCTATCCATCTTGTCCTTAGGGCTTGTTCCTGTGCTGCCATGATTAGTGCCTCTGTGCGGTCTTTCAGTCTTTCTCAACATCAGCCACTTCTTCTATCTGCTGGTGGTACACACTGTCCAGGGGCCTTTCCTTCTATGATGTTTCCTCTTCTTGCTCCTCTTCTTTCTCAGGTTTCTGCTGCCTGAGGTACTCACTAAGTACACAATCAGTTGTCAATATCTTCCTGATGTACTAATGGATCTTTGTTTCATCCTGAATAGAAGTTCTGACACTCACTAGGAAGGATGGATTCATCTGCAGATTTAAATTTTAAAATTTTAAAAAATAGTTTTGCTTGTTCACTCAAGAAAACTGGATATGAATATTAAAACAAAACAATGCAGCAGATTTAAATAGCACATACAGTACTATGGAGTCAAATGTAGCATGCAAACAACATGTAGACAACATCAACATGCAAATAACCAAAACCATGATACAGGAAACCTAAAATAAATAAATAAATAAACAGCCCAGTAATGCAAAGTTTGAGTGTTTAGGCTGCAGTTTGGTTTTCGATAACTGTTGTTTGGGTATAAAGAGTTTCTCCATCATTGAGTCTGCTATGACTCAACAATGGAGCGCCACTGCTGGTTATCAGATAGTAGTGTTTAAGTCCCTTCAGAAGGGTTACATGTATATATAATGATGCCTGATAAGCTGTGCACCAGCAAGTCTAAATAGAGCTCATCTTACAGCTCATCTTTAAAATCCCTTTAATTTAAAGTTTTTTCATTTACTGAAAAACAAAAATGTACATATATAAATGACCTGTCTAAAGCATTTAGATTTAATATGCAAACAAAAAACAGACAAGATGAAAAAACTGACTCCCTTCATGGTGCACGGTGGGTTTTGATTGTTTACATCTTATCCCTGATACTGACTCAAACGAAAAATATCTCAATGCAAATATGTGACATATTTTTTCCTCCGCATATTACAGAAGGCCTGTTGCTGCACCTCCACTAGTTGCCGCTGTTCCAAATATTAATATTATTCAGTATCATGTGATATTCATGTCTCTCAGGATGAGTCTTTCTTATTTCTGTCAGAACATGTTTAATCTAAATATGTTAGTGTGTCATCACTCCCCAGGACTTACCACATAAGGTACTTCCACTATGTCAGTTTGATAATGAATTGGACTGACTGCAGAGAGAAATACACAGACCTGGCCACCATTGACAGCATGGAGGACATAAACAGACTGAACAGACCTCCTTTATCCACCACTACAGCATGAATCGGCTTAAGAGATGACCCCAAAGCCTGGAAGGGAACACTGAAAAATTATGCTAACTCCTGGAGATTGTCAGCGACTGGTCAAACAAGTAAAACTGGTTATGAGGTTTGGCATACTGGTGAGCCAGACAATCTTTTCAGTATTGAATTCTGCAGGATGATGAATACTGATGGAACATGGTCTGATCTAGGCTGTTTATTTTTGAACCCTTTTGTTTGTTACACTAGGTAAGGAATTATTTGTATTGACTATACCTACTGGCTTACCTCTTAAGCAACAAGATACAAACTTGTCCATTAATCCATATCCAACACATTGTCAGTCAAGCATACAAGCCTTGTAACAGAGTTATAACCTTTAACCTTTAACTTTGTTACAAGGCTACAAGTCTTGTAACAAAGTTAAAGGTTATAACTCTTATTTGATACAAAAACATTTTGTCACTTCTGTTTGTTACATTAGCTTTTGACTTGACCGGTGCACTTGTATCTCTCCTCTTCTGTACAGTTATTATGTTTGTATTTGTCTAATTGTAGAGCCCATCTTTTAAATGATCAGGATTTGATTCAGTTTCTTCACTAAGTTAGTACTGGTTTTACTTTTGTCCTTTGCAGAGACAACAAACTCCTATGTGTACGTCCAACTTTTGCTCACATGGTAGGATGCACAAGCTCGCTGCAGAGCATCCTACACTGACTTGGTTACAGTCGAGAGCTCTGTTGAAAATACAAAGGTCCTTCAAACAAAATCGCCTTCGACTTTAGTGTGGATTGGTCTTTACAGAGAACCATGGACATGGTCTGATAACAGCAACAGCTTATTTAGAAACTGGCTATCTGGAGAACCAAAAAATGCTGACTTTAATGACTTCTGTGTGTGTGTGAATATTCTCAACATCAGTGGGATGATGACGATTGCGATCTTTAGAAAGCTTTCATCTGCGAGGAAGCTGACTGTTCCCTTCTCCAAAGAAACTTTATCTTCTTTTTTGTTTTAATTACTGTGCATCTGACTTGTTTATGATTTTGTAGTTTATATTCTTCAGATAAAGTGTTGCATACAACTGTGGTGAAAATAAGCATTCAGACTGGCACTAACTTGACAGATCACACTATTAACACCCAGGTCCTCCAACAGGTAATTCTTTTCTCTTCTCCTCTTTTTTTTTAGAAGTAGGAACGGTAGGCTGAAAATCTGATATGAGGTTATATTGAATTTAACAAAGAAGAAAATGTTACAGAAAATGCTAATTATTTTATTCTTCCTCAACTAAGTGCAAGACTAGCAAGTGAGGAACCGGCTGACATCAAGCTGCAAATGGAAGATTCAGCCCAGAAAACAGGAGACAGTCAACTTGACAGGACCTTAGTGGATTTAATTAACACATGTGACCTGTACAACATTCCCTTGACAAAGACAACCATGAATAAATGAGTCAATCAATAAAACTTATTCTTCAAATGAGAAACGTGTCACATTATCTCTAAGATGACC
The DNA here is from genome assembly GCA_015107715.1 of Tylochromis polylepis. NCBI lineage: Eukaryota > Metazoa > Chordata > Actinopteri > Cichliformes > Cichlidae > Tylochromis > Tylochromis polylepis. Next base: position 2,547 of record VVHJ01060533.1, on the reverse strand, counting down.
AGATCCAAACAAATCTGGTCAACCTATGTTGGGAAGAACAGGTTTGTTTGACAAAATGCTACACGTGGTTTGTGTTAAGAGGTAGTTTGAAATTTTGTTGTAATAAATATTTAGTAAGTAAATGACAGAAAGATATTTTAATTAAAACAACTTTTACTAAGTAAAAAAAAAATAATTGATGGTAGTAACTTTTATGTTTTTAGCCTTTCTTTAAAACTGTGTGGCTTGTGACTGATAAACAACTTCTCGTAGAGTTTTTCTTTTTCAATTTTGGGAAAAACATAATCGATCAAGTCATTTCATTTTGCAGTTATTCATTTTCACTGCCACAGTTAAATTCCTCACACATAAATTCAACAAATTTCTTGCGCATGACTCATGGCAAAAAATAATAATTCCATAACACAGACACAATTTTACATATTCAGGTTTACAAATTCATTGAAAATCAACAAAGATGAATGAAATTTGTTTTGTTTTTTATGTTTATCTAGGAATTTAGAAATTTTAAGAAACATTCGGCGAAAAAAACAAAAATGTAGGAGGTCAGTATAAAATATATTATTAAACCATACATAAACATTAAAGCTGATGGACCATCCTAACACAGCCATAACAGAATTTCTTGTTTTGACTCATTTTAGGGCTAAGTCCAAGTAAACGATTGGAAAAGTTAAATAACTTAGATTAGTTATATACATATTAATAGCCATTAGTTTGAGTTTGTTTGAGTTTGATTGAAATCTTTTTAAATAAATGAAATCATTTTTAAAAAGCAGTCTGTTCCTAGATTGAACCTGGAGTGCTGCTGTTGCAGTTTAATAGTGGAATGAACCTGGAATTTAAATCTGAACTCAAAGCAAAAATAATTAGTAAAAAGTAACATTTTGACATTTTGATGTAACATTTTATTGATTTCTTTATTGATACCTTCGTATTTTCCTTCATTAGTCATACATTTACACTACACTGCACAGACAACACCAATTTGATTTTAATAATCTAGTGAAATGTCTCTTTTGTATTTATCGACCTTATATTTTATAGTAGAAATCATTTATATCTTATAAATCACTCTGTATAATCTTGTTGTTGAAAACTGCTCTACAAATATGCTACAAAATGCTTTGGCTTGTTTTATCACTAGCAATGTTTGATGTATCTATTAAATGTAATTTTCCTAATCATGATGTAATCACGTTGTAAGGTTGCTTTTGTGGGATTCGGTGTGTTTATTTCCAGCATTGAAGAATAAATAAATCAACCATGGTTGGCCACCGTCAAAACAGAGGTAAGTGTCTTAATTTTTTAAACGTCTCTAAACATCTCCGTAATGTCTTATCTGATCATCTGTTTAGAGCTAAAGTCCGGTGATCGGCTATTTTCCATTTAACAGCACTCAGTGCCACTGTGACACGAATGAGTACCCACACACACGGCGCTGCACATTGCTTTGTGTTCTATTGTTTATAGATTTTTACACTCTCTGTCTGAGCAGCTTTCCGGCTGCCACACCGCTGTCCCCTCCGGTCCCGGCAACATCCATTAAAGGGGAGACGTGATTCGATGATGGAGGTCAGGTGTGTGAGTCAGCCTTTCCTGACACCACACCCTCCACATCTCCCCTGCAGCTGAGCTACAAACCACACCCCGCCACAACCACCAGCAAATGTCATCAGTAAAATGTGTTGTGTGTCATTAGATATTTTAAAGGTTTTACTGCCTGATCCTCTGCCACTACTTGCTACTGTTCAGTTATAAGCTTGTAAGGCTTCAGCATCACATCTCAAATGTCACCTGCGAGCCATGACAGCATTTCCCCTGCCCTCTTTGATATGTAACGACCTGTAGGCCTTTGGTGAAAGGGTTTCAGTACGAGTCGATGAGTCAGTGAAGCGCACTTCTGTCCCTCATTGGGGAAATTCACGTGTTCAACCAAGAAAGTGACAGGCAGACTTTCTTTGCAACTTTCTTTGAAGTGGATTGTTGGGGTTGGGCATGAATGAACACTCATACATTGTGAGAAGGTAATTAAACTGTTTATCAAAGGGAAAGTTTTAGGACATGTGAGCCTAACATTAGCTGGCATATTGTGGGCTCTGTTAATATCAACACTTCACCGAGTTCTTTTGATTCCTCACAGACATCCGATGGAAGACAAAACACTGCTCAGCAGGCCATTTCAAGTTTTATTCTCTCAGACAATACTTCATGAAGGGAGATGCGCTCAGCATGACACGTCGCCACGGATCTCAAAATGGTGATCTCACACTAACAGTTTTATTACCGGTTTTATCTGATTCTAATCTAAACAACAGCATTTCAGCAACTTTCCAGCCGGAACTGATTGCCCGTTATCTGCCATTCTACAGGCAAATGTGGGGGAGAGTACACACAGCATTCTGTCCCTGAAGGACACGTATCCTACTGCCTTTATCATTCCGGGGCCGTGTCCTGCGTAATACTACACTATATGATTGTATGACATTTGATTAATATAAAATTAATATAAAGCACAGCATTAAAACATTTCAAGTAATTTAATTC
>VVHJ01060525.1:4049-18763 GCA_015107715.1 Tylochromis polylepis | reverse complement strand
CAAGAACAAATAAAACACTGAAAAAAGCCAAACGATAACATGTTCAAGTTATCTAAGTGACTCATATATCATGTTTAACCTGAGTAGCGAAAGACCGCGGGGAGGGGGGTCTGAAAGCGATGCACCAGGAGTCCGGTGTTTCGCCGGCTCTAGTGAGCCATCTCCGAAAGCGTCAGAGCACTTTCGCAAATATGTGATGTCTTGATGAATCGAGCAGATATTTGGAGTTTACACAGCTACATTCGCGTCTGGAAATATCTTAGAAGTTTATTTTGTGACCCAGAAACTTGCATCTGCAAATGTAGCTGTCCTCCACCGCCGTTTGTACCGCCTCCGTAGCTGCCGCCATTGGTGGAAACTGGAATGGGCTGGGCCGCGCTATGAATTCTGGGATAGGTTGGGCCACGCAGGATACACCTGATCCATCCTTCAAATCCGAGGACACGAAGGAGGCATTTGTCACCGTATGTGAAGCATCCTTGGAATTGGGACAGCCTTCGTCGCGTCGTTGTGACGTCATCGGCCGTCAGAAGCATGCTACATAGGAAGCATCCTAGGTTTTGGGAAAAGGCCATAAAGACCCGATAGGTTGTTCCTCTTTGTCGCTTTTTTTGGCGGTTGGTGGTGCAATACCGCCACCAGCTGGCTTGGAGTGTGGACCAGAATGTTACTGACCCATATAGCTGCCTGTCGCGCCTGTTCAAAAGTCAGCCACGGCAGCCGGCAGGAATAATCTATAGTAAATGAGAAAATGCTTTTGGTCGGGACAAAAACCCCTTGGGGTCCGGATTTGGACCAGAGTCCGGGGGTTGGGGACCCCTGGGCTAGAGGATGGCTTACTATCACGGTTAAACAATCTTAGGTTCGCAGTATCAGGTTCTCAATGCCAAGATCTCCACTCAGCTAAAACAAAAAAAACCCTGGCCTGTTGTGCAACAGTTCAGTACAAAAATTTGAGTCTTATTCCTGGTATTGCTAAAAGGTCTGTTTTAAATGTAATCCAGACTTGACCATGCTTATTAGCACGGCTTAAAACATCTGTACACTAGGGATGTTCCAGGTAGCAAATTTTTTAGTCGGCTAAATCGGGGGAAAAAAGTAGACTAACCTGCTAGTCTAAAAGTAAGAAGCACTCAGGTATTAAGTTAAATTTGAAAACTGTTTACTGGAAAATGTCAAAAACTAATAACAAAGGCATTTTAAACCATTTTATGAATCATCCCGCCTAACTGTGTGGCACCTCGCATCACTCACTCTCAACATTACATGTTCTCTTTCAAACCTCGGTATCTCACTATGGGAAATGCCCTCTGGCATGACTAATTATGGAAGCTCCAGAGCCCCTCATAATAGCCCCTAGCCCCACACCAGGCATTCTACCTTACTTCCCCGTGAAGATCATGAGAGCTCTTCAGCGGTCCTGGACCAGGATAATTTACTTAATCTGTTCACTGATATAGCCAATCCCTTCCTTCCCGTTACTGCAGCGAAGCCCAGCGGTGAATCCTGCTTAGCTGCCGCTTGCTGGGGGTGACATGGTTACAGCCAGCTCCTCGACTCTGAGAAGGAGCACAGAGAAGACAAGGAGGAAGATGTCAGAATCTGAGTGAGTGACTGGTGTTTTTCCACTGCCTTCCTGTGTTTGCCTGTGTCCGCCTTCTGGGCAGAGCCCTGGTTCCTCACCTGCCCTACTCCCCTGTCATCCATTGACGAAAATCAGCGAGGCTGTATTTAAGACCTGTGCAGTCCTCTGCCAGCTCATCATCTACCTCATGGTGGTAACCAGGCCTCATTGCTTCTTGTGGTCATGCTCTATTGCTGTACTTACCTCGATTTCCTTGTTGCTTCAGTTTAATTGTCATGTCATCGCTTCACACACCTGCTGCTCAATTACCTGGACGCTGGTCTCCTTGGCAAGATTCTCCGCACCTCTCTTCAAAACTACTCACTACTTTCACCTGTCTGTCCTCCTGCCCATCGTCTGCTCTGGATTATCAGGAAAACAAGGTTGAAACCATATTCACTCTCTCCCCTCTCGGACACTCACTGGATTGCCCTCCCCAGAGCCTTATGACCTCCAGCTGCAAGTAAGCCTGCAGAATCACTACTCCTCTCTCCTCCCTGCATTAACTCATCATGCTCAGAACCTAATCTAACTTTCCCTCTGTTCCAGCGCCTCCTCATCAGAGACTCCCCGCTACGTACCTGTCGGGGCTAATGCCAGAACGTGAAGTGGACCCAAGAGCAGATTCAGCATGGAGGCTTGAATTAACGTAACAAAACTTTATTTACAGCAAGCGTGAATTAAACGTGAAAAAACACACAATAACAAACAAGGGCAGGGAATTATATATAGGGGGCGAGCAAAAAGCTAGAACTATAAACATGAGTAAGTGCTATATACATGTGTGAGAGCTAGGAACCTGAGCACAAGCTAGGGACTATGAACCTGAACATGAGCTGTGGCTAATGGTGTATACATGACATGAAGGTCTTCCGGAGTATAGGAGCTAGGAACATGGGGGCCAAGAGAGGCAGGAATGGGGAAAACAGAAGTTTGCGAGTTGGTGGGCAGTGGAATTGGTTGCAGACGGGGGCACACAGGAGGGAGAAGCGAGACTGTGGAGGTCCGGGTGAGAATGGAGGTGAGAATGGTCCAGAGTTCCAGAGGAGGCAGGTAGGTGAGAATGAGAACCATACCATGAAGGAGCTGCGGCTGAGGTGAAAACAGGTGAGACCAGCATCCTTAAGCGCAGAGTATTTCAAACGGCAGAGGAGTAATGTATCCATGGAACCAGCTGGTTAGCAGACAATCTGGCAAAGGTTAGTTGTGTGTGCTGGTCTTATATGCAGCCGGCTTGATCAGCTCCAGGTGTGGATCCAGGGCGGAGGAAGTGAGGCTCCGCCCAGGGGAGGAGAACAGACGCTGTGGAAAACTACTGCCACTCACCCAGACCATGACAGTACCCTCGTCTTGTCATTTCTAATTTTGGGGTTCACAATAAAGCAGAGCAGTCAGTGGCATTTCAGCTCCATCCGAACTGATGTTCCACACTCACGTCAGCAGGACCAACCATCCCAGGTAAAACGGAGTGTTTCACAGCCTCCATTTACAGAAAGGTTTATAAATCAGCAGCTCAGCCACTAAAAAAATCGAAATGTTGGCACCCTGCTCTCAGCCTACCAAGCTGCGCTGTTTCAGGACATGGCCCACCTGCTGGATAAGGACCCAGAGTCCTATGGTTTAGGTTACTGATCTTATTTTCCGGGTCTCTAAGGATGCAGTGCAGGAATGTGGCAGTGTCATGGGTCTGGCTGTTGCAGAGGAGATATTGCTGTGGCTCAATCTCTCCAGCGTCGCTGACTAGGATAACCAGGTAATTATAGATTCTCTGTACGAGCCGTCACGGCTAGGGGATTGTTTGGGGAGGCAGTAACCACTATGCAGCAGGCTAGTGACCTGAGGAAGAAGCCCGGTGAAGCTTTTGTCCTCCACCTACCCAGTAAACCCATGCCACCCAGGCTTCGTGGCTATGGTGGCAAGAGGATGTAATGTAGGCTTCAAGGGTCCCTGACCTGAGCACACTGCTCCCTTCATCCCCCAAGAAGTGAAGAGAGGAAGGCATTTTCTTGAGTTCCACTTTAAGCTGTGTAATGGCCAACAATGTTCTCCCCCATTCACAGTCACTTCAGAGAGAGAAAGGTGTGTGTGTGTCCAATCAAAAATAAGAACTTTTCAATAAAAAAGCCACTGTCGCAACCAGACATAAAGTCGAGGGCACAGTGTGTTCAAAAAGAAAAAACAAAAACAAGAAAAATCAGAAAGTGCAGGTGCATGACTTTGAACTTCTATCCCCCAGGCCCCTTAGCTGCCAGCGTAGAGGAGTGTCACAGTCCATCCATGGGTGTTAATGACTGTTGCCAGGAGTTACAGGCTAAAGATTGCAAGGAAACCACCCGCTTTCAAGGGTGTGGTGTGTTCAGTGCCCCTGGGCGAAGCCCCAAAGGCTTTAGAGGACGGGATCTCTTCTCTCTTAAGCCTTGGGGCAATAAGAATTGTACCGGAAGAGGAAATTAATCTAGGCTTTTATTCCAGATATTTCCTCATTCCAATAAAGGGGGGGCTGTCACACCCCTTCTGGATTTACGCTCCTTCGATTCTCACCTGAGGAAATACAAATTCAGAATGTTGACACAAAACAGGCTGTTTTGATCTATTCAAAAGGGCGACTGGTTCACGTCAGTAGATCCACAGGATGCTTATTTCCACATAAGCATTTATCCAGCACAGGAAATTCCTCTGGTTTGCCTTCCAGGGCATAACCTCCAAATATCAAACCACCCCTTTCGGGCTGGCATTCGCCCCGAGGGTTTTCACCAAGTGTGTCAAGCAGCTTCGGACCCCTCACAGGTGGGGGAGTTCAGAATGTTCCCATATTTCGACAATTTCCTAATATGCACATTCAGCAAAGAGGAAGCAGAGAAAAACAAACAGAAGATGCTGGACAGTCTGTCTGCCCTGGGTTTCACCATCAATCATATCAAGAGTGTGTTGTCTCCCACTCAGAGTACAGAACATCTGGGCCTCGCAATAAACGTCAACACGTCGCTCGCAACAGAAAGCTAGTCTTATTAAGAGCTTGCTTTAACAGGGCTGATGGCTTCAGTAATCTCTGTCATCCCCCAGGGGCTGTTTAGGATGTGGGATTTTCAGCACTGTGTGTCCTCTCTGCAGATGGATGCAAGGCATCATCTCATTCCCCCGAATGTTTGCTGATTCTCCGTCAATGGAGAGACCCTCAAACTGTTCACAATTGGTGTCCCCCTTCAGTACAGTTATGAGCAAAACTCTGACAACGGATGCTTTTTTGACAGAATGGGTTTTTTATTTTTTAAGGTGAGGGCCATAAATGGGACCTGGTCCCAGAGGCTTTGTCACGCACATATAAATTACCTGAGCTGACAGCATGTTTTCTAGCATTGAAGTATTTTTTGCTGCTTCTGAAAAGTTGTCATGTCTTGGTCAAGACAGACAATACAACAGCTGTATATACAACAATATATATACTGTCAGGGAGACCCTCAGCTTCATACCATTGGTACTGAGCAGGGTGAGGGAGCAATGTCTGTCTCTGATTTTAATAGCTCCTTACTGGCCCAGCAGGCCATAGATGGTGGAGATAGCTTGTCTGCGCCACGGCCAGCCGTCGGCACTACCTTTGTGTAGGGACCTGTTATCACAGGCACACGGCGAGATTTTTCATCTTAATTCACTTTTGCTGTCTGAGAATTATGCAATTATCTGGACAAGACTAAGGGGTTTAGGAAAAGCAACTAGCTCTTTGTGTCCTGGGCTCCCTCTCATAGAGAGAAGCTTATGTCATGCCAGCAGTTATCAAGTCAACTCAAGTGGCTTTATTGTCATTTTAACATATACAGTGGTACAGTACACAGTGAAACAAGAAAGCGTTCCTCCAAAACCATGGTGCGACATATAACAGAAACACTGGGTGGTAGAGGCTATTGTGTTGGCATATGAGTGCCAGGGACTGCAGCCTCCTGTGCACCTGTGTGCACATTCCACCAGAGGAATGGCTACCTCATGGGCTCTTTTTAAGGGTGTTTCTGTGGGGGACATCTGTGCAGCTGCTAATTAGGCATCCCCACACATTTGTTAGGTTTTATTGTCTTCATACGACTGCGCCCTCACTGGCACACTCAATATTTATTGTGGGTTCTTAAAGACTTGCAGACCCCTTGGAATAGGTGTGAGGTGTTGACCTGCCTGGGTCAGGGAGTTAGAGGCTTCAGAGCATGCAATCCGGGAGTGGGCTTTAGCTCCCATTGTGAGTTACCAAGTGAAGTTTGAAAGAGAACATTTGGTTACTTGTCTAAACCCAGTTCTCTGAAAATCAAGTGAGGTATGTGGAAAGAAATATGTGGAAAGAACAACCAAAAAAACAGTCGACAAAGTCTTTGCTTCTGGTTTTGACTTCTCTTCCTTATCAGCGTGTATGACGCAATATTATCTAAGTGGCAGCAACCTGTCGTTTAGGAGAATACTGCAGCACCTTCTTGCGTCTTAATGGCAGGTATGAAAAGCTGCATCTGTGTAATGACGGTTTGGTGGTGAGTGAAGCGACCACTGCAGAGGGTACACTGGCACCTTTACCAGGCTGGCGACAACCTTAAGGTGCCAATATACCTTAACATACAATATAAATGGCCTAACTGTCTCCTTTCGATGTGGAGGACTAGTGGCTCTACTCTGAATCCCTCCCGACTGACTGAACTCCTCACCATGTCAGTAAGGCAGAGCCCATCCACCTTTCAGAGAAAGCCAATTTCTGCCGCTCGCGTCCGCGATCTCATTCTAATAGTGTTAACAAAGACGTCAGGGCTAGATTAACAGATTTATTACAGATTTATCTCCATTGAGCTTTACTAGATGGATTAGGGAGACAATGTATTTTTTGAAATTGGAATAAATAAGATTTACTTTGAAAAGAACTCCACAGCAATTCTTGGAGACCTGGAAACCATTTCTGAATTATTCTGAGGAACTACAAATACCTCTGGATGAGTGAACTGCTGATCAAGGTTAAGTATAATATTTTCAGTTTAATATACATGGGGGTACTATGTTAATTTTCTTTTTCTAAAATTATTATTGTTTTACATATCCTTTTCATTATTGTATTTATTTAATTAATTAATTTTTTAACTTTATTTATTCATTTTAGTTGTTCTATTATTACCGCTCCATCTCCGTATATCCTCATCGCCTATTAGTCCCTTAATGGAATGTTGTATCCTATGTTTTCTTTCTGTTTTGGGAACACTTTTGTTTTTTATTGAATACCCCCCAAGAAAAAACAAAACAAACAAACAAAAAACCCCTCCATTTAAATCCCGTTTGTCATTTTTAACTCCCAGTCACTCTGGGGGTATACACAAGCTCCAGAAAACTCTGCTCTGAGGAAACAAGCTACATTTGCTTATTTTTGTGCACCTGACAGGTGAGCAAGATGTATGCAGGTAAACTCAAGGGTCCATCTAGCTGATGGGGGCGCCCTGAGTAAACTGTCATTTGGTTATTTGTATAACACAAAGGTACGAGACCAGACAAGGCTTTTTGATTTTTTTTCTTCTTTTATTACAATAATTTCATTGCTGTCTGAAGGTGATATTGATACGTGTATACATTTGCACGAGCTGGAGATGGAGAGCTTTTTTTGCCAGGGTCTTTGACACACTGGCAGACAGACCAGTGAATGTATAAATCAGTATACCTGGAACATTGGCACTGGGCGTCAATTCAAATTTTAACAGTTAGATTAAACGACTAGTAAATCTGGTGACTAGTGACAAGAGCGACATTAGTCAGCTAATCGCCTACATCTATAGTAGACACACACACACACACACACACACACAGAAACACTGGTTTACACAGCAAAACAAAAAACACATTTATAAAATACACAGTATAAATTACAATTAGTAAATGTCATCTTAACTATCGGTAGCTTCAGCGGCACATTTAGTAAAGAACACGAGGGAACAGCATGCTAACGGGAAGCAAAGAAAAACAACCTTGACTCACCAGATCCTCATTCAACTCGATCAACATAAAACAGAAAGAAATGGAGCGTGAGCTTTAGAACATCAAGAAACAAAATTAAGGCTTTTAAGTAAAGCCTGATGAAGCACTGCATAAAAATGAAAAGGAAAAACTGCAAAAACAATGCTCAGAGACGCAGTGTAGGTTCAATGAAATGCTGAGACAAAACACAGAGCTCGAGAACCTTAATGACAACTTGATGTGCGAACACTGAAATGCAGGCGCAAAAGCGAGAACAGGAAAAAACACCAAGACTTGCGGTGTACGCTTCAAGAAATGCACTGGAAAAATCAGGAGTTAGAAGACTTGTACAACCAAGTACAACGGAGGAATACAGACATGCACGAGGCAAAGCTAGTACAGGAGGCAAAATCTAAAGAACTGAAAGAAAAGCTTGAAGAAAAACAAGCAAAATTAGAAGAACTGGAGAAAAGATGCAAGAAACTTGAGAAGCAAAATGATGACAATTGATGACAAAAAACCTCATCCTTCAGAAAAAAGAGCTCCGGGAACAGTGCCTGAAAAAGAAGAAAAACGCTTCCGCACTTGATCATGAGGCGTAGCCTCGTCTTCCTCCACCTCTCTATCGCTCTCCCCCTCCCTCTTCATCCTTTTTCTTTTTCACTCTCACCCCTCAACCAGTCCCGGCAGTTGACTGTCCCTTCCTGAGACTGGCTCTGTCGAAGGTTTCTTCCTATTTAAAGGGAGTTTTTCCTCCCCACTGTCGCCTAGTGCTTGCTCAGAGGGAATTGTTGGGGTTTTCTCTCGTCTCTTTCCTCCTTTCTATCCCTTTGTTTTCATCTCCCCTCTCCCTCGCCTTTCTACCCTACCACCTCTCCATCGCGCTCCCTTTTTTCTCCCCTTTCTATATCTTTTTTTCCCCTTCTACCTTTCCTTTACCCTCTTCCTTTCCTCTATCATCTCTCTACCCTGTGTTCACTTTTGAGAACACAGGGTAGAGAGTGAGGAGGAAAGAAAGACAGATTAATCATATTTTTTTTTTTTTACATGCATCAAATCAATGTCTTCATTCAAGAATAATTTAAGGAAACAATGGAAAAAAAAACACATCTCCAAGTCTTAAAGATAATCCTAAACCAAATAGAAACGGCTCTGCACTGGACTACAGCCCGTGTAACTAGGGCCCCTGACAATAAGCCACTATGGCTAATCCCCATCATGACCTAGCACACACTAGTCCTTGAGAGCATTTGCAACTGCTGACTAAATAGACAGTGGCTCCCCCCACTCGTTGAAATAACAATTAAATATCAATTAAGGACAAAATAAGTTAATGGCAATGCTTAATCTGTCATTCAAATGTAATGATAAGTTAACAGTGGGAACATTAACACAAATATAGAAAATGCCCCAATTATGTAAATGTTTAATATGAATAGATTATTTAAGTCTCCAAAGCACTTGAGACATTCCCTCATAGGAACTTGACTGTAAAAGGAGGCCAAAAAGACCCAGACTACTTTGGCAGTTCCTGGCTGTTGCCAGATGGAGGCCAGGTGCAGTCTGGAGGAGAGGTGAGAAACAGATTAGACAAAGCTTAAAACTTTAGGTAACTGTCTTCATGAGTTTAAAAGTAATGTAGCAACAATATACACAAGTTAGATTGAAGCCACTGCAATGTGCTTAGAAGTCACAGGCCTCCTCGTGACACTTTCCCTGTCCTTTCTCTCTGTGTGTGTGTTGTGTTTCAGAGTAGGAGTTTTGCCCTGGTCTCCACCCTCACTACGTCACACCCGAGAAGCATCACTGATTTCACATCTAGGTTGCAGTTGGGCTATTTAAGATGGAGGCATCCCCTCATTTGATGCCAGATTATTGTGCCTCCTGTGTGCGAGTAACCAAGGAAATTGTTGATTTGGACTTGACCAGTTTTTCTGTGTGCAGATGTCCACTGCTGAAAAGGAGAGCTGCTGCTAGACAGAGAGAGAGCGTGAGAGAGAATTACTGGAGAGAGATTCTAGAAAGTTTGAGCCACATACTGGATACCACTCACCAATCCCACCATATTAAACTCTACAGCTTCACTCACAAAAGACTGGTTACATCTGGCAAAACCTGCAATAAACATTCTGAACTTTTTGTCTGTGTTCTTCGCTTGTGTCCAGGTCCAGCCCTCTTGCACTTCTTTAGTGCTTTTGCAGGTATCACATTAGATAGAAATGATTTTTAGACAGTTGTTCCATCACACTTAAGCAATGGGAAAACATCAGTAAGTCTCAATTTCCATAATCTAGAAATTTGAAGTCACTATTCAAGAAAAATACAAAATGTATCACAATCTCTTTATTACTGTGCATTACTAAAGGAAGATAGTCTAGGTGTAGCTTAGACAGCATGAGCTAGAAAATGAATAAAGTGATTAAGTTAATCGTATTCAACTAAGAGCAACCTTTTTAAAGGGAAAATTTAACTTGGACCCTTTTTTAATCATTGATAAAAACTTCAGAGCATAGGGATGTGCATTCTTTTCTTTTTTTTTTTGCAGAACCACTGCTTTAAAGTCATGATTAACCTTCAAAATCTTTGTAAAGAGGACATTGCTAACCAGTGGTCCTGTTATATGTACAGTATAAGTCTAGAAGATCACAATTTATCTGAGTTCCCCAGTGAAATGGAAAATCCCAGCAAACACACACACGAAAAACCCCACGAGTGTCCCAAAGGTGAACTAATGATTTATTTTGTACATCTACCTGTACAGCATTTCCAGGAAAATGTGTGTACTAATGCAAAGTGGTTACAAAAATAAAGCACATTCTTACGTAAATATGACATGACAGAAAAACTACACTTACAAATGCTGATTAAGAAAATAAGGGACCATCTCACTTGAATGTCGTTCAGCCATTGTTAGACCAGTTTCTCCAAAAAAGTATGGTTAGCAATCTGCATAAGTTCTGTTCAGTGCTCTGTATGTGCACACTTGTACATGTCATTTATGTGGTTCTAGACAAATCTCTGCAGCAGTTCCCAGTGGTGTCCTTTAGGCCTCCACGTATGACAAAATAGGACCAAATATATGCTCATTGTAGAAAATACTACCAAAGCAGAGATTACATTTTCACACCCTGCACTCACTGTAACAACTTATATCATTTTGTAACACCTCTGATAAGCTTGGAACCTTGTCAAATCTCCCTCTATCATCTAATATGTAATGTATGATACACTGTTTGAATGTGCTAATACTCCTGGTACATGGCCCCAGTTATCAATAGTGTTCGTTTGATAATATATATATTTTTAAAAAATCCCTCTTCAAATAGTACATTTCATTTTAGTGCATCAAAACATTATCTGACATGCATTCGTCTGTTAGTGTGAAATGACTCACATATGCCTATCTTCTAATGTAAACTGTAGGCAGTGCTACTTGGGACAGTACCTCCATGTTAAAATAAAGAAGAGACATAAATATATATCCCACTGATAGGACGGTGAGATTTACAGACACTCATGGCCCCGTTAATCTCTGCTGGATTCTTGCTTTATACCATCTTTAAATCAGGAACATAAACAAGGCAATATGCCAGAGAAATGCTGTGGAAATGTGGCAGCTTATCATATTGAAGTACTGTACAAGATAAGAGGAGACGATATCATTAAAAAGACAAAAGAAAAAAAAAATGGACGGAAGTTTCTTGTGTGTTTCAAAATTGTCCTCTCATTTCCTGCTATAGAGGTAAAGTGTTCAAAAAGGCAGTCTGGGTCTTTAAAGAGTCTCCCTCTTCATCAAGCTATTGCCTTCGCCTCAGGCAGGAATGCCTCCCAAAACTTTATGAGCTGGAATACAATCAGAGTGAGAAGAAGACAAAAAGGCTATTAAAAGATTTTTTCCTCCCACTGTAACATGTTAATCATTACCGACATTTAATAGCCATGTTCGTTATCCTCACAAATACTTGTACATGTTGGATATGTTCCTTGATATAGTTAAGTGATTACCCGCTGTTGAGACTGCAGCATTGCTTCCAGGTATTTGATTATCTGGCCCTTGAAGTCCTTGGCTTTCTCTTTCTGAAAAGACAAGAGTTGTCACATCTAAGGCTCAAGCCAGCTGTAGGAATTTCTGGCAGAACTTCCCCTGCTTCCGAGGTCAGAAGGTTAATAATCACAAGAGCTGAAATCCAGCAACTTTATCGTGAAGAACAAACCACTGTAGCTTTTGGCTTTCATCAGGGGGAACAGTGCCCTAACATTATTTATTATTACCTGCTCTGTTCTCACATTGATGTGAATCAGTGCAACCTGAAGCACTGAATCTGAATAATGTCAAGAAAAGCGCAGGGATGAACTATCCTGATCTCACAATGAAGTTGCTTGTGCTACTGGAAAAACCGTAAGTGTTCACCAGGTCAAATATATACAGTGGCACTCTTTATATTCAAGCGGTGACAAAATGAGACACAATTATTCTACTTTGATGCAAACTTGTGGTGAGACATTAAAAAAAAACATTTCCCAACATACCTCAAACCTGAGAACCTCCTTGCGTACAGTCATGCCAATTCTGTCAAAATCTCTCTCGTACTGAGTAACCCTCGCCTCCCACTGACGACACACGAAGGGAGAAAAAGAAACAAATCACCATAACTTGCAAAAGATTACAAAACACCAGTTGATAAATACAGAGGGACTGCAGATGACTGTCGACATCGATGGAAAAGAGTGAAATGCACTCATAGTGAAATCAAAGAGGTGATTGAAGTGTAGACTTTCAGCTGTAATTCAAAGTATTACGCAATAATATTGCCTTAAGAGTTTATACTGGCTCAAAAGCCGTTGCCGGTTTCCTTTGTAAATTCGAATTCATGACAAATTGAGGAAAGGTCAGGAATTTGATATCAGTGGTGACGATGCGAGTGAAGGATGCCATCAACAACAGCTTAGTGGGATGGTAACTGCAGGAGTGGAAAAATAACCAATTCAGTACTTTCCAAAAAAGAATGAATAACCTGGCGAGCTCCCAGCACCAAAAGAATACAACACACAAAGTGAATTTACACACTAAACTGCTTCACAACATCGAGCCAAGTAAACAACACTGTATTGGAGGAACTGTATGTGTGGTCACTGCCACGGTTACCTCAGTGATCTCTTCTTTGGCCTGCTGCAGTTTGTCGGGTTTGTTGGCCCACAGGAGCTTAGCCTCGGCCTCTCTCTTCTTTTGGAGTGTACTCTGAGCCTCCTGCCACCTCTGCCACACCCGCATGCGCTGGTCAAAACAGCCCTGTGGACGTCCATTTTTAGATCAGACAGTGGTAGTAGTAACACCTGATCTTTCCACAAAACAGAACAGACAGCTTTGTCCGCAGTAAAACTGTGACCTTGCACCATGTTGAAGGTTGGTTACAGATCTAAGGAGAGCCCTTATTGCTGTCGTTAGCTTCCTCAAGCGCTGTGATTCAAACATAAAGCTGTACATATTGCATCACTCACTTGCACAACATTAAATGGCTCTATTCACACACTTGATTGTACATGCACCATACATTCTTCTGCACAAATGATACTGCCTTCTTTCTTTTAAAGATTTTTATGTAAATAACTTCATTCAATTTATTTAATTTTACGAGAGAAAGGCAACATAAAATGCCCAAAAATTACCGACATCAGGAAATCCTCAAATCTTACTTTCTCTGGCATGTCACCCTCATTTCTCTCAAGAAATATATTTATTCTCATCTACCCCATTCTTCCTTTATTTATTTTGTATTTTTTCTTCTGCTATCTGTACCTGAGCTGAGGTAATGCACAAATTTCCCCGCCGTGGGATCAATAAAGCCTTATCTTATCTTCTCATATCATATCTACCATCCTAGCAGTACAAGTAGAAGGCTTACTCGCA
This sequence comes from Tylochromis polylepis, assembly GCA_015107715.1. Lineage (NCBI taxonomy): Eukaryota > Metazoa > Chordata > Actinopteri > Cichliformes > Cichlidae > Tylochromis > Tylochromis polylepis. Next base: position 5,270 of record VVHJ01060525.1, on the reverse strand, counting down.
CAGCACCCAGCAGGCGGATGTAGTCGCCAAGCAGTTCTGCAAAGATGAAGAAGTCACTGGCTGCCTGCTCTTGATGCAGCTGCTCCATCTTGTCCTCCACCTCTGCCAGCTGCGAGAGGGCCCGTGACAGAGCTGTATTGTCCTCAGAGTTCCCGAGCATGGCCAAACTTTTGGCAAACACTGCCGTGTTCCCACATAGCTCTGGTATTAAAGGCGGAAACAGAAAATATATTCAGACTACTTGTTTCACCCTGAAAGAAATGAAAGACAGCTGGGCTGAATTGTTTTCTTTCCCTAGATTAATCTGATAAACGATCCAAAGAAAAGCACAAGTCAATAAAAAGCAGGTGGAGCTCACCTTTCCTGTGATTGACGAGGGAGTCGACCACGACATGAAGCTTCCTGAGCTGTTGTTCCTCATTCTCCACCTCTTGGAACTTGTCCTCGAACCACTGAGAGACACAGAATAAACATCAGCAACCTCCTCATCGTTTTTAGAATGGCAGATCTGTTCGCCTTGCCATAATTTAGACAGTTTGATGACTTCTGCTGGCTCCACAGATCTATCAGGGTCTGTTCCTACTCATCCTCACGCAAATTTACATTGATGTGGAATGGTATCTAAAAACTAAACACTTCAGCCCTCTTTTCAGTCCTTACAGTGTCAGACTCGTTCATCTTGATGGTCATCTTGTTGACGGCGTCTGATGCCTTATTGATCATTTTGAGGAAACCTGCTCCACTCAGTGCTTGGGTGTTCACGGCTCTGGGCAACTGCACATAAACCCATGCGGTCAAAAAGTTAGCATTCCAAGAATTATAAATTTAAAATTCAGCAGTGACCAGTCAAGTATTTGTCCCATTCCTACTTTTTATATCTTGAAATACTCACATCTTCTCTCTCCAAGAACTCACGCACGTCAGGATCCTGTAGTAAAGATGGGTGAGACACTACTCTCTGAAGATACCTGGATAAAGCACAATGGTATCAGGGATGAAGTGTGCGAAGCAGAAAATGCATTTAAAACAAACAAACAAAAAAAACTAGATATGACGTTAATGACGTTACTGTGTAAATCATATATGGATCCGCACCTCTCCAGAGCTGCTCTTCTCCTCTCCACAAACTCTACTGATGATGGATCGTCCATTCCCACCTTCACTTTGGTCATTCCTGTTGGACCAAATGACACGTGTCACACAGAAAGGACCCCCCCCCCC
>VVHJ01060523.1:0-10989 GCA_015107715.1 Tylochromis polylepis | reverse complement strand
CTACCTGAGCCACTTGTGTGGGTTGTAGACTCCGTCTCATGCTACCACTAGAGTGAAATCACCGCCAGCATTCAAAAGTGACCAAAACATCAGCCAGGAAGCATAGGTACTGAGAAGTGGTCTGTGGTCACCACCTGCAGAACCACTCCTTTATTGGGGATGTCGTGCTAATTGCCTATAATTTCCACCTGTTGTCTATTCCATTTGCACAACAGCATGTGAAACTGATTGTCAGTCAGTGTTGCTTCCTAAGTGGACAGTTTGATTTCACAGAAGTGCGACTGACTTGGAGTTACATTGTGTTGTTTAAGTGTTCCCTTTATTTTTTGAGCAGTGTATTTAACATCTTTCTGGCAGAGAACTAAGATGACAAAGACACTTAAATACACAGGAGAGAGACAATAAGATACAGGTGAAACGCAGTCGGGTGGAGCAGATTATCATACAGGAGGGAAATTCAAGAGGGGGAAGGCAGACCTCAAACAAGAGACAAGAGTTAGTAAAAGTTAGTAATAAATCATACATGGGATAAAACAATGAAAAATAAAAGTGCAATCATAGGACAAAAAAACTGAGCATAGCTTATGTAGACAGTTGGAACCTCACAATATCACTGCTTACTTACAGACATAAGTTCTGTAGGACTCAGCAGAGAAAAATAAATCACAAAGGAAAAACAGCAGCTATGCAGACTTTCTCATTGCCAATAAACCCAGGACATGTCTGCATGAACAAACAAGAAGTATATGCAGAACGATAAACTATAGAAAGGCAAAAATGTATGGATTTTGAGGAAGTTATGAATTGCAATTGCACTGCTGTGATGATAAGACCTCAAGAAGTCAGTGCACCTAGCTGACAAGACATATAGTGTTATTTTTACATTACATTTTAAGTCAGTGTGCGCCTGTGTAACTCATGAGATAAAACTTTTATATGATATATTGTGATTTTGGACATATTGATCATTCATATTTCGAGGGAGTCTAGCTGATTCCCACTGCTTTCAGTCTTGGGTAAATTAAAACCCTCTACTGCAAAGACATCAGAGTGGTATTGATCTCCTTCTTTAACTCTGGAATAGGCTTTGGTAAAATAACATTCATTCATTGTTCATGTCTTGTCATGTCTTGTGATAAACAACAGTAAGGAAAACAATGTGAGAGCCACAAAAAGAGATGGAGTTTGCCTGCCTAACTAAAGGAAGGAAAAGGAAAGGTGGCAAAAGTTGTTAACTCTCTCATTATTTGCAATTTGTTTGTCCAGTTGCAAAGAGACTTTGTAACATTCAGCTTTTTCTCTCATAAACAGTCACTGATGTGTTTTAAACTTAGGTGGATATCTCTTTTTAGACAGTCATTTGTTTTGGGACAGACTCCTGCAGCACTTCTCATGCACACTGGACCAACTAGAGACTTCATAACACTTCTGAGTGACCTCTGCTGTACCACTGGTGATCAAGGGCTCTAAAGTATCTCCCAAGCATCAATTTTCAGTGATGAATTTTTCTCGTTTTATGAGAGGCTCTCAGATCAGCCCATATAATAAAGTGGATCCTTAAAAACAACAGCAGGTAAGTATCTTCTTAAGCCCAAATATAGAAAAAAAAGAGGCGGGGATGATTATGATAATGGTGGTGGTGGTAATCATGATGATCAGCAGGATGAAGATCAGCTGATTTGCCAGTATCAGATTTGGGTTGTATGGAATTGACTGTATGCTGCCAGGAGGTAGCTGACATCAGCAGGGTCAGAAGTCCAAGAAGGTGTGGGGTGGGTGGGTCGTGGATTTAATGGGAGGCAGACCTGTGGAGCGGAGGCAGTGATTATGGTGCAAATGGTTTTTCGGGAGGGGGAAGTGTGGGTGTGAGGGCTCTTCATTGCACTTGTGTCAATTTAATGACTCGGCAGCGTGATTACACAGGTTAGTCCACACAGTTACATAAAGCACCACTTTGTCTGCTAAATCTGGTCATTCTGTTGCTGAGAAGTCCACCCAGTGATAATAATAGTATAGTTTTCCAGTGCTGTACTATAGTTAAACTGTTTGACTTTGAAATATTGCAATAGCCATATGAGTAGGTGTTCCCACAACCTAGCATGCTGTATGAATTTATTATCAAAACTAAAACCAAGCTCTATTGGGCTTGATTTGGTAATGATACTAATGCCTAAGATCTATCTTAAAAATACTCTGTGTAATGAACAGGAAGTAACATTCAGGGACAGTGTAACTAAAGTTTTTGTAGCTATAATTTACAAATGTTCCTTTTAAAATATCACATGCAGCCAATACTAAGTTTATCTGTCACTGTTTTAAATAGAAGGCAGCTTGAAGGATGCACTCTCTGAATGCTTGTGTCTTTGTTTCTTTTCAAAATGTGGCTGTGCAGAACAGGCAGATTGTGGACTGAAGGATTGGAGTCCATTTTTTTTTCTTAATAAATCAAAGCCAAAAACAAATATATCAAAAAAATAAGATAAAATAAAAAGGCAAGACCATCTGAGTGATACACTGCAAAATCTCCAGTGTTAAATTGACACTAGAAAGTGTCTATATAGGTCCACTCTTTTGAGCGTTAAATGAACACTTTTGACAGTGTTATACTTTTAACAGTAACCTAGTCAGTGTTAAAGATTAAAAATGACTAACATTAGCAGTGTTGATTTTCTAACACTGAAATTTTACTACCTTTTTAGTTATTTTTCCAGTGTTAGAAAACCAGCATTGCTCAGTGTTAAAGTGTTAATTTAACACTCAAAAGAGTGTACACATATAGACACTTTCTACGTCAATTTAACACTGGAGATTTTGCATTGTATCACTGATAACAATGATAACATTCATGTCCAACTAATATTTTTATAGTGTTTCAAGGGCCTGTTTGAGAGTTTAAGACTTGGTTTAGAGTTAAAGTTGGAATTAGGTTTGAGTTGTGGTTAACATGCTTCTGTGTATGTGTCTCATCCCTCAGTCACACAAGGTCCTTACTCTGGGGAAGCACTGTTAACAGAATATAACCTTTTGCCAAAGTATGACAGTATGTAACTAAAATGTGATGGTGATCCTGCATGCAGTACCATCTGGAAAACATCTAATTGGCAATAGCTTCAGTATTATAGCCTGACATGATCCCAAACTGCCAATTCAGTAAAAACACACTGTGCCTGGATAGAAAACACACAGTGGAACAATATCAGTCATCGACTGGGCTGCCCTTAGCCCAGACTTCAACATTATTGAAACAGTGTGGGATCAGCTTGCAGAGAACAGAACAAAAAGGAGCCAACATCCAAAGACGAGCTTTGAATGTCCTTCAAGTAGCCTGAAGAACTATTCCTGAAGACTACTTAAAGAAATAACACGAAAACTTCCCTAAGAGAGTTCACGCTGTGTTGAAGAATAAAGTTGTTCACACCAAATACTGACCTTTAAACTTGTTTAGCAATGTGCAAATTCCATTTTAGCTTTAGATGCTGTATATCTATGACAATCCTCTAGGTCTCTAACTGAATACAACTATCTGACTGGCACATTCCTGTGATGGATTTTCGAACTAACCGTGTTTGATAAATGCTCACCTCTTACCACTTTTGCAACCACTGAAAAAAATTGACTTGTTCACACTGATAATAGATGGTATATTGATTTGTCATCTTGAACAGATGGGATTTTCTTTTCTGCAAAAATTGCCATTTTGTTTGTCACACTTTAAATGCTGTCTAATTTATGGGTTGTTATTTGTGGTGTTAATGGGTTTTTAACAGATGCCACCTGGTTTGGAACCTGAGTTGAGATATCTATGCTATATAATAACATCCTCTGCCTATCAGTGCATACTGAGGACAGGCGAAAGTCCTGCTACATAATGTACTTTTTCTTTCTAGGTGTGGTAAGTTTAGTAAACAAAAAGAAAGCATTCAACTTCATTTATCTATATTTTTTACATTGCAGTTCTTTAGGATGCATTGTGAACATGTTCTGTCATTATGGGTATCAAGGGAGTCAAAGATCACAGGATTTGCCTTTTACCAGCTGCAGCACATGGCAGTACAATAGTATTTGGTGAGTGGGTTCAAACATCAGAACTGACTCAGTTAATATGGCTTTGTGTAGTCAAGGGAAGTATCCCTCCATGTAATTTTAACAGGGGTGTAAGAGAGCAGGCCATAGGGACTACTTTGCTTGTCACCCTCTGCCACCCTCCAAAAGGTCGACAATGAGCTCCAAGGAAGCTCCAGCACTCTCCACTCACGTTAATTAAAGTCTTCTACTGGACAAGAGTTAGCAATTAGTGTGTCTCCTCAACTACTGTGTGTCCCCAGGGAGGTACCAGGAGGAACTCCCACTCACCCATTAATGTTTAAACTGGCCTGATTGAGTTGAATTATTCAGTGAATCGCTCGTCCTCTGTGGTTAAGTACCTTCTTGTTGGTTTGGTCCACAGGCCTGATTCTATGTGACTGTAGGAGCAGCTGCAACAGCTTTTGGTTTAGTCTGTGGTTGTTGTCACAGAGGGACTGCAAATAGCGATGGATCAAACTAGACACAGTTCAATGATGGGATCACACAAGTTACAAATGGCTTTAAATTATTGGATAACACTGCTGAATCTGACCTTCATTTTAATCTCAACTACACACTACACATGTTTTATGACTGTGTGTGGCACATTTTAGTCACATAAGCAAAATCCACATAGAAATCCAGATATCTATGTAAACTCTTCCAAATTACTCAAAACTACTACTGCTAATAAGCTATGACAAAAAGTAGTTCCTATTAGCAGGAACACCAAAGTACATCATTGTAACAGATCACATTCTGCTACAATGACACACAGAAACAATACCAGCCACGCTGTTGTGGCTGGTATTAATATTTATATTTGGAGAAAGTCCTCTGGATTTTCACCAAAGCAGAGCTCAAGCTGATATAATTATTTTGTTCATTTTAAGACTCATCATTTCCAGCATATGGGCACTGGATTAAAAATGTTATGTACTGTTTATCCTTGGAAGAAATATGTTGTTCTATAAAGTGATCAGGGTTGTGTTTTCTTAGCCATTCTTGATTGAATTGTTAGAATTACAGAAGATGAAGAGTTGTTGTGAAGCACACTAGACTACCTCCTTTATATGCATAGGCCATAATACAAAATTATCTAGGCCTTAGTGGCTCTTAAAGTTGGATAAATATAAACTCAAATGAACAACAACATGTGACACGTTATATTGTGTCTGATATTTATCTCACAACTGAACCAAATGCAAAAGCAGTGTGTCAGTTTGAAGAACCACCCTCAGGTGCAGTAACTTGAAGTAATCGTTTTGTATAGGACTTTATTAGTCTCTTTTCTTTGCAATGTTGCTTCATGTCATTGAGGTTTGGGACCATTTATTTATGCACAGCTTTCTTAAGGTTCAACAACAGCATTTCAGTCAGGTTCATGTCTGGACTGAGACTGGACCAAACCTGAACCTGTTAGCACCTTATTTATTTTCTTTTTCTGACATTCTGTTGTACATTTCCTGCTATGTTCAGATCATTGTCCTGTTGTATGATCCAATTTCAACCAAGCTTGAGCTGTTGCAAAGATGTTCTCACATTTGACTCTAGAATACTAAGGCGTTCATATTCAACTCAATGACTGCAAGGTGTCCAGGTCCAGTAGCTGCAAAACAATCCCAAATCATCGCTCCAGCTCGTCAGTTGGCATGTGGTTGTTCCCAAATGTGATGTTGTGCATTATGGCCAAATATCTCTACTTTTGTCTTGTCTGTTTGTTCAGATGTGACTTTGCAAACCTAAGCTGTGCTGCAATATTCTTTTTAGAGAGAAGAGGCTTTTTCTTGGCAGCAATTTCAAACAACCCACACTTGTTCAGTCTTCTTCTAATTGTACTATCATGAACTTTGACATTTAACATGCTAACTGAGGTCTGTAGAGTCTGAGATGGAGTGCTTGGGCTTTTTGAAATTTCTCAGAGCATTGCACAGTCTGACCTTAGAGAGAATTTGCTGGGACGTCCACTGCTGGGCAAACTGGCAGCTGTCCTAAATGTTTTCCAAATAGATGGGCATCAGCAACTGCTTCTGTAAGATCACTGCTCATGTCTTTCCTTCTTGGCATTGTGTAAACACACACCTGAATGCGAAAGACCAGCAAACTGATAAAACTGCTTCAACTGACGCACTCACACTTGCTGATGATCAATAATCATGTGTATTTTGATTATTAACAGCTGGCCATTACTTACTGTCTTAATCCCTGTGGAAGCTGTAAGGTTGTAATCAGTTTTTAACATACAGTTTTTAAATTTTGTCTTAATTTTTGCTAAATAAATGGTGTAAAATGTCATGTTTTGTTGTTTATCTGAAGTTGTATTTACTTAATTTAAGGACCTGCTAAGATCCAGATTATTTTTGTTATGTCTTGATATGTGAAACCTTTAACTGACAGATACATGAAAGAAACATTTACAACAGGTATTGCTATAGATCGTTTATAAAAGATGGACATAGCCACTGTGAGATCACCCACTGACTTTTGATGTCCTATTTTCAAGTCCCAGGCAGAGCATCTTGGCTGTGACCATTTTTTAATGAAACCATCCAGAAACCAGTTATAGTTTGTTGTTTAAACTGTTTAAAATGCTGACTGTTTCTAATGAATATAAACATTTGTGCATCCCTTATCATTAACAAATTCTACCTGACACAATTTTTCTAGAGATATCTGAAAAAAACTACAGTATACAGGGAGTCAAAGAGGTACTTTTGTGCTGCAATGTTTTCAAGAGTTTCAGAGGAGTTTATGAGCAAATTTTGGAACTTTGGAAAGATCCAGGTTAGCCTTTTCCCTCCAGCTCCCAGTCCATGCTAAGCTAGGATAATCATCTTCTGGCTGTAGCTTATTGGACAAACTCCAAGGCAGTATTGATTTTCTCAGCAAAGCAAGGCCCATTCTTTAATCACTGATACAATCCCAATAATTTATGAACACTTACAGGCAGCAGAGCAACAAAGAAATTGGAAGTTAGATTCTTAGAAAGCTTCAGTTTACTTCATCATTTTTCAATTTACACTAAACATGTTGGGGGGAAAATACATTTCATGACCCAGTGGAGCTTATGTAACATTTGAGAAGAGGTGCAATTTTGCCTGTGGTTCAGATTGTCCATGCACACAAAACATACAGCATGTCTCAAACTGGTCCTAATCCATAATTCACAACATTTCTTTCTCTCACAGAAGCAATCAGAAAGGCCTCTTTTTTCATCTGTTTGGAGAATGCCTTCAGAAGTCAACTGACTTGGCTGCATGCTCTTACTATAACTGGAGCCATTTGTAGGACATATCCATTTTTGAACAAATCTGTGGCAATGTGCAAGTAAAGCCTGGGTTATCTATATTGAACCATATTCTGGCGCTGCTTCTGGCATCCTACACATTCTCATTGTGAAAACAGCAGTTACCTTGGTAACAAGCACACCACAATAAGGGCATCTTAGGAGACAAACAAACCATGCTATGCCATGGAGGCTGGGACTGTGTGATAGATTTACGTAATCAAGGACATTGACTGTATGGCCACTCTTACCTTGATCTCCAGCATCTCCATGGCAACGCTTACGGTAGTTCTGTTACATGGACACATCTGTGTGTCTTCCACAACATAGCATATAGACACTTAATGTTCACTGACTAAGGCAGATTCATTCCCTGGAGCCTTTCCAGGGTTTAGCTTGGAAAAAAGAATGAAATGAGAACAGTGACTCTAACACATGTAGTGATAAAGTTTCCTCAGCAGCGCAACTGCACGCCACTGTTTTTTCTCATGCATGTATGCCCAAGGCAATCTTGATAGGGTAATTGGATGAGTTTGTTCACTTAATCCAACAGATGTTCCTGTGCAGTCACAGCTGTTAGCTTTATTTGGTAAGAGAATACTTCAGAGGACATCTCAAGGCTATTATCCCAATAGAAAGATAACGCACATTCACACATTTGAGCATCTTGCTTTGCTTCAATGGACTGTGGAGAAAGAAAATGTACTTTTGGTTTGCACTTGTCACAGGCTCTTCTGCTATACTTTCTTTTAGTTGTTGTTGATGATGATGATGATATTTGTCACATAGCAGTGGCTGAGACTGTGCTTCCACAGTTGGAACTGTCAGTTTTAGCAGGTCAGGAAGCTGGTCTGGCTTCTGCTCATACTTTCGTTATCAAACTCTAGCCTCAAAACTGCTGAGACAAGTGCTGTACAGCTGGCTTCATTAGAGGTCCATCACATAGTTTGGACATTATAGGTTGAAGTGTGTGCTTCCCAGTAACAAGGGCGCGCTAGCCTCTTACTACAGAAACAGCCTTGGATAATCCTATATTCCATTTGCCTGAGAGAAGTGCACCAATCCAAAATCTAATTACCACCACCTTTGCTCCTTATCCAGCAAATGGAATTAGGTTTGTGGGTATTTTATCACTTAAAAATTCCATTTTTGATCCATTATTATTTACCTCCTATTTCCTTTTATTTTTCTGATATAGTGGCATTTTAATTGATTTATTTTGTTTGTTTTTTCTTTTTGTTTTTTGTTTTTTTTTTCCATTTGAATCCTGATTAATTTTAAGAAAACAAACTTGGAAAAATAGAAAGTGATTTTTTTAAACTTTAAGCTTTATTTAAACATGATATACTAAAACAAATGACACATAAAATTGATATTTTCTCTTTTTTTAAATAAATTACATAAATAAAATCAACAATCACATGGAAAAGGTAAATCCACCTCACATTCATTAATACCTTCAAGTCCATAAAGTTAAAAACAGTGGTCCAGATTAGGTGCCAAATGCTGGAACCTGCACAGGGACTGATAGGTGGAACCAGCTGTATTTAATCCTCTTACATTTAGAGTCTGCTGCTCTCTTTGCTACTCAAGTGTGTGGTGTCATCATGCCAAGAGCTGAAGAGCTCTTGTGAAAGAGAGACATGACACTCAAAGAATCCTGGGTTTATGGGAGACTTATGTAATGCCAAAGATGGCAGTTGTCCTGTCCCTGCTCCCAAAGAGCCAATCAGCAGCTGAACTGGGAAGCATATGAGCCAGTTGTGTTGTTCCCTTGACACAAGTGCACAGTCAATGTGTCTGAGAACTTCAGCTGTGTGGTGGCAGACAAAACTGTTATAAACTTGTTATAGTAGCAGAGGAGTAGGTAAACATCTTTAAAGTTTTTCTCAGCTGACTATATACACAATGTGAATTAGCATGGTATTTGTTTTGGTTCTGCGTCCTTGTGGCCATTGAAATTAAAATAATGGTTCTCGCCCAGTTCATTTGGTCTAGGAGTTTGGTCTTTGTGTTTCCAAAATGGGATTGACTGTAATCTGATCAGCTATAAGAGACACAGGTTTAGCAAACCCTCAAACCCTTGCGACTGAAGATATGTGAGGTTTTGTTTTTCATAGCAGATTGTTTAAAATGTGCACAAATTGCCCACAGCTACCAGAAGTTATTGAAAAGCCATTTGTCTTTCTCTGTAGATTCATTTCAAAGAAATGTTTGAGTGCCTAAATATGTTAAAACGCAAACAGCACAGCACATAACTGTAGACACAGTATGTCTTATATCACGTCTTATATCATCCTAAATTCATTACAATATTAAATGAAAAAAACCTGTATTGGATCTTTATGTTAATGTGCATTAGCATAGTTTTGTTTTGTTTTTTACTTGGGCTCAGAGTTTATGGAGAAGACAATAAAAAGGGTAATTTGTGCAAGCCTTTATTGTGCTTATAGTTTTACCACATAGCTACATCTAAAAAGTCCACTGATGTCATCACCTCTACATGTAGTGAAATTCAAGCACAGTGGTAACTTAGTAAATGGAGCTTCCTCATATGTGTTTAATGTTGTTAAGGGGTGTATATTTATTGAAACCCTAACCAAGTACCAAACTGTATGGAAATGCTAAAACTAAAAATTATCCCTGACCCTGAGTCTCAGATGCTTGACACTGGATAAGTCTCTTTCAGAACAGTCACAACTGCCTATATTTACTCACAGCCACATTTTAATGTGTTATACTTGTGACAGGTGAGACCTGAGTCTGGGAACCGCCCTTGGTAGGCGGACCTGGTCTAGGTCCCTTTTATAAGCTCAGGTGTGGGTAATCAGGTATCCTTTAGCAAACTTGAAGCTGCGAGTGCTTGGCCCAAGCCGGCAAGTTGGCACTTAACTTCCTTTTATGAAAGCTTGATGCGGGTCCCCCTAAACTTTTGTTAGAATGGTGGGTTAAACCAAAATGTACCACTTGAGTTCTGGCTGTTGGCAGAGAGTTACAGTTATTTGCACCCTTGTAGGTGGGAAACATGGCGTTCCTGTGAGAATAGTGGACTTCACCGCCACTGACCCACATTTATTAGGGTGTGACGCGAACTTGGGGACAGGTAATGAAAACAATATAGTGGAGGGATATTCCCGCTGCGTTTTACTGTCCAGCGTAAGTTATCTCCTGCCTTTTATTCACAGAGTACCGAGCTGCTGCTTTGCCAAGTGGATTTCTGGCTGCGGGCAAAGGACCCGACACATCTGTGTATTTTAATTTGTTTTAACTTCATGTAATTTGACAGACTGTGACTGCTGCGGCTGTCGAGTTTGTTCGTTTGTGTTTTATGTTTCTGTATCAGTAGGCACCGTAGATGTTGATTGTCTTTTAGTGTTTTACCCTTTTTTTATATACATATATTGTTGCAGACGGTGAAGGCGCTGCGTGGAACACAAATCCTGTTTTTTTTTTGTTCCGCCGCTTTTTGCATGCACAGCGGTGGGCCGGAGTGAGGACGGCACTGAAGGTTTGCCTTGTTCATTTGGGGTTATGTGTGACTTGCCGTCCCTTTTTAACGTGTGTGATAGGTTGATTTGTCCTTAAACGGTTCCCCGCAGCGCTTATCCTGTCTCACGGGCAATCCTACAGTTTTATCG
>VVHJ01060520.1:0-17554 GCA_015107715.1 Tylochromis polylepis | reverse complement strand
CATAGAGCCCATTTCTCAAAATCCAGATTATCTCGTATCTATCCTGAAATCACTCCATATTGTGACAGATGCAAAACTGCTGAAGCCTCACTGATCCATATGTACTGGTCTTGTCCCAGTCTCGTTCAGTTCTGGACAGACGTTTTTCATACCCTGTCCAGGATTCTTAGTGTGACGCTGGCCCCTGGCCCCCTTCTTGTTCTGTTTGGCATCAGTGGGAATGAGGTGCTTCTACCGGCCTCTAAAAAACAGGCATTATCATTCTGTTCCCTGTTGGCCAGGAGGGCAATCCTACTGAGGTGGCGGGACGCTGCCCCCCCACTCACAAACAGTGGTTATATGACCTCATGGCGTGTCTAAAACTGGAAAAAATAAGACACTCACTCCAGAACTCTACTGGGAAATTTCAAAGCATGTGGGGTCCCTTCCTTGATGCATTTCAAAATCTATAAGAATTTTTCAGCAAACTCTCTTATGTCAGGTGTGGAAATACAGTGTGCAGGTCTAGGGCAGCGACCTGGGTGGGAATGAATGGGATTATTTTGCAGGGATTATGTTACTTTGGGATATATCATACATATGTTTATATTTCTTTTTCTTTCTTCCCTTTATTTCCTTTTATTTCACAGCTGAAGATACATTTCTGAACTCATTTCACAGCCTAAATGTACTACTTAACCCGAATGTTCAGATCATCTGTAACCCTTTTTTTTCTCTTTCTGTTTATATGTATAATATATATGTTTATGTTTATATGTATAAAAGGAAAACTTCTTAATAAAAAAAATTTATATAGCACACAAACTGACATATAGTTCCTCTGTATTATTGTAGGGTCTTTACCTTACAATATTAAGCACCTTGAGGCAACTGTTGTTGTGATTTGGTGCTTTATAAATACAATTGAATTTAATTGAATTGCACTAAAAGAGAGGTGAAGGCAGGGTGGAGTGGGTAGAGATGAATATCAGGGGTGATTTGTGACAGAAGGATAGCAACAAGAGGAAAAGGGAAGGTTTACAAGATGGTAGTGAGACCTGCTGTGAATTATGTTTTGGAGACAGTGTCACTAATAAAAAAGACAGGAGGTGGATACTCATATTATATATAAGTAATCGTTAATATTACTTATTTGACGTGACCAAGATGGACAGGATTAGAAATGAGTGTATCAGAAGGACAGCACAGGTCGAGCAGTTTGGAGACAAAGTCAAAGAGGGTAAGATGAGATGGTTTGGACATGTGCAGAGGAGGGATGGTGGATCTGTTGAAGAAAGGTTGTTGAAGAGGGCGATGCCAAGCAGGAGGATAAGGGGAGCTTGCAGAAAATATTCATTGATGTAGTGAAGGAGGATATGCAGATGGTTTGTGTGACAGAGGAGGATGCTTGGGATGTGATGAGATGGATTTCGATGCTCGACTGTGATGAAAACTGGTTAGCAATGAACCAGTTCACAGAAACAAAAGCATAAAATCTGAAAAAACTACAGGTCCAAGTAAACTATTAATATCCTTCTAAAGAGTATCTGACATATACGCTTGTTATGGAAATGAGATGAAATAACAATGGAAATAGGATACCATTTCATTTCCCAACATAAATGGCCAAAGACTACTTAAAATACTGCCAGGAGTGCCGTGTTGGTAAATAGTGAATTCTTTATTCACTTCCATTTTCCACTTCCACAGCCTAAAAATAATCATACCAATTACCATATTGGAATCACCCTGTAATATAAATATGTAATAATGAGCTTTTAATATACAGCATAAATAATATGAGATTGTATTGTAAAATATAACGTCTCTCAAATGCCAACTTCTCTAGTGGCAGCTGAATTTGTTTAAAGAATAGTAAATGGAGGAAAAATATCCTCTGTACAACGTCAGCTTCAAACCAGGCAGTGAATCAGTACATGAAATATTCAGATCCTTTATGTAAGTAAAAAGACCACTACAACAGTGTAAACTACGCTACTCCAAAAAAAAAAAAAATAAAAAAAATAAGGGAACACTTGACCATCACAGTATAACACAAGGCCAGTTAAACGTCTGGGAAGCATAAAGCACTGTGAATCCATTTCAGCTACATTGCTGCAAATGGAAGTGACAACAGGTGCACTGGAGAGGCAACAAAAGGCAATCCCCCAAAAAGGGAATGCTTTTGAACAGAACATTGCTCTCTCCTTATCCCTCCTGACTGATTTTTCTCTGGTCTTGCCTTTTGCTAGTTCCCTTGTGACTACTGGTTGCATTAGACCTGCAGCTCAATCAGGTTTCACAGCTCCTCCAGAGTGGCACCATCCATATGTGTTGTTGCAGTAAGGTTTGCTGTGTCTCTCAGCACAGTCTCAAGAGTGTGGAGGAGATACCAAAAGTTGAACTGTTACATGTGAGAAGTGGAACAGAGCCATAGAACGGCTTCGGCCCAGGAGCGTATCTGCTCCATTGCACGAGGAGGAACACGAGGATCACTGCCAGAGCAGTAGAATCAGACTCAGTGAGCATGACATGAGAGTCCAGTGTCCTTTGATGGAACCTGTGCTCATAAACCAGTGGCATGCAGCTCAGTCAGCAGGTCTGCCACTGGCACTGCACTGTTCTCTTCAGAAATGGCAGCAGGTTCATATTGAGCACATGTGACAGACATGAAAGAGTCTGGAGATGCTGTGATGAACAATATGCTGCCTGCAACATCATCTTTGTGACAGACAGTGATGAGTTCCTTTCATTTTTTTTGAGCACCGAGCTTGTTTAGAAGTAAAAGTTCTTCATGACTTTTACTAATGAAAAAAAATTTGTAAAATTTACTGGCAGCCCATTCAGTTTTTAATTACTGTGAATAAAAACTGAAATTTTCTGTTAATTCACAGCAAATATCCCTCTTTTAATATTTTACAATTGAACCCCTGTAAAAAACAGAAATTTCTAAAGTAAGTATTGAAAAACAGGAACTTTTCTGTTATTTAATGGTTTATCTTTTACTTACTTACTTTGGTGTAGCTTGCCAGGCTATGAGAAGACTGTAAAACTAACCAAAATATAGCTACAAGTCCAAAATTTATTCCTTTTTCTTATTTAAATTATTTTCTAAAGCCATCCAGTGGGCCAAATTGAAGCCTTTGGTAGGCCTTTCCTAGGCCCCTGGGCCACATGTTTGACACTCCCTGTTATAGGAAGCCGAGTTAGTTTATATACAGTTTTATGAGGCACCAGATCAGACAAAGTTCAGATGTACAAGTAATAATCACTAAAGCAAATAAACCTTATAATTAAATATATTTGATTAGGAAAAAATATATAGATATACTCAAGTACCCATTTAAAGTACAATACTTAGTTCTTATTCAGTACAGACCATGAATAAATCATTGTTTCTTTCCACCATATGACTGTACATAAGAGAGACATCATGCAGTCATGTCTGTAAACATGTGGGAAAGGCTTTGCTTGAGGGACATAAAAATGTATATCTATACCCAATTCAATCCACATTTCTGCATCACATATAACTGTTTATATAGCGTTTGAGATAAGAACTGCCCCAAGGCACAGCGCCGAATGTCGCAGGACTTTTAATGTCAGAGATGAGGACTTTTTCTTCTCATGCTGAGGTATTTAGGGAGTGCGATGCATCTTTCATGACATGTGATAAATATTTTGTGATATTAACAAAGCTTGATTCAGCCTTGTTGCACAGCCAGACCTATTTTTCACGCCAGCATCCAGCTGAGGATAAAATGTCATTGTTTATTCATGGGTCCAATCTAAACGTGGCACATATCATTATTTTTCCTTCCTGTGTAGCTCATAATAATCCTGTTTTGGGGAGAGTCTCTTTGGGCCAGATCCATACCCTTCCACATCTTTAAAAGTTTGCTAAAGACTGTCTAATAAAAGATGCTATCAAATTTCATCTTAATTTCACCTCTGTTTTGTTTTTGTTTTATTAATTTTGCATCTTTGGAGATCACCAGTGTTATTATGAAAGTAGAATATTAAATTGCTGTAGTATTTATTTAATGTTTTGCACTTTATTGTATTTTTTTGTATGGTCTGTTTAGTTCCAAATACCACTGAAATTGACTCTCTTTATTGCTTTTTTGGCCTTGACACTCAGAAATCTTTCTGAATCTTTAAGTCTGTATTTCAGTCCTTGTAATGTACCACACTATATCCTTATCCACTACAGGAATAACAGGCTCTTTTCTCTGCAAGGCTGCAGTCAAACAAAAGAACTGCTCATGTCTTTTTTAATTCATATGAGGGGTAATGTGACTTTAATCTTAGTGTTGGGATTGTCTGTGTAAGGAATGAACCTGTGGAAATTTCTGTTTTCTCCTTTGGGTGCACCCCCTTTTGGGTGCTGAAATTATTTTCTTTGAATTTGACTTTAAATTACAGAAGGTGAGCGAAGTCATCTGCGATGTGAGAGTCTGACCTCTTTAAAAATGCAATAACGTACATGGCATTAACCATCACCTTCCAGGTTGATATTATAAAGGTGGAAATCATGAATATCTTCGCAGATTCAAATCACTTTGTTCCTTTAACTTCAAAGATTCACTGATTATGCAGTTCCCTCCCCTTTTTTTCCTCACAAACTTTTTCTTCTTTTAGAGTTCAAAGGAACTTTAGTACACATACGAAATCACTTCCCTTAAGCTGCAATATGCAGCTCTGACTCCTATAACAAAAAACGGTCAAAGCACCCAAATAGTTTCTGTTTAACAGGAAATAATCTTCTCTGAAAACTTTCTGCCAAATTGCCCATTTACCATTCTATCATTCATTTGGATTTTGCCTGACAAATATAGGTCCAGTATTTACTTTCTTTCAGCTCCATATTTGGTCTCTACCATCTCTTTTTCAGTTGCACCTGAGTGCAAAAAGTCTCTTTCCACCTGTTATTTATTTTTGACATATATCTCTGCTGCTGGCGGCTGGTTAGCATTATGGGCAATACATCTATGGTGTCTCAGCCTATTAATGTGTTTTATTCTAATATATTGTCTGGTTTTTCATTCAGTAGTATCCTAATACCAAATTATTTTCTCCTGCGGGAGAAGAATAATCATATCTTTTCTAAGACTAGAGAATTTAATACGTCAAATGGCTAGTCTTGCTCTTTTGATCTGATATTTGATTCAAAACAATTACAGTGGGAAGTTTACAAGTTTTTCTTTTAACTGCCATTCTGTGGGAAAAGTTAGGTTGTGCTGTATTGTGTAGACTCACAGCTTAGTACATCCATTTTAGCTAGTAGCTGATCAGTTCTTAATACAACGCAACTGTCACATAGATAGATAGATAGATAGATAGATAGATAGATAGATAGATAGATGCTGCCATAATATCTCAATAGAGGTTTTAATTCAGTAGTTTTTCATCCAAATGACAGAATGAAGACTCATTTCGTCAGTTTTATTATTATACACCTTTCAGTTCTTCCAAATGGGCTGATTGTGTAAGAAGCTAATTATTCCAAATTGTATTCACCAATCAGCCAAAATGTTACAGGTGCTAAGAATAACTCTGATTATCTCTCTACAATGGCACCTGACATGGAGTGGCATGTATTGAGAAGCAAGCGAACACTCAGTTCTTGGAGTTAATGCTCTGCAAAAAGATAAAATGAGCAAATGCAAGAATCTGTGAAGTGCTGACAAGGGACAAATTGCGACTGTTGGATGACTCGGCCAGACAATTTCCAAAAAAGCATTTTTGGGGGATTTTGAGGGTTCTCACATGTATGCAGCGGTTAGTACCAAAGTCTTTCTAAAAGGACTTTTAATAACATGTCTGGTGGTGCAAAATGAGACAGAGAGTGAACCAGTGGCATGGGAGTTTTAATTAGGAGTGACGTCACTCCCGAGTTAGCTTGTTCCAGAAAAAGTGAAAAAAAAAAAAACAGGATTTGTTTTGGTTCTTAGCAAGATACAGTCATTCAGGTAATACTAGCAATGCAACATAATACTTTTTGTGCTTAAAACACATTCATGGATAGAGCCTGATCAGCACTCTGTGTATGGCTTATTTGTTGAGTCAAAAATATACAATTGCAGTATACATTAAAAGTTTACAGCTTTACTACTGTTTATCTTCAGTCCTGCTTTCTTGGATTGCTAACTCTGGGTTCTTTGGTCTGCTGAAACTTTCTGATTTGCAAATCCGAGTTGAGGGGGCGCTCCACAAAAAACTTCAGAGTAGAAACTCTGAATTTACGACTTCTAACTTATTCAGGAAGAAAGAATTATTATTATTATTATTGTTATTATTAAATCCTTCATTTAAACAGGTAATCTTATTGAGATCGAGATCTCCTTTTCAAGAGATCTCGAACTATGTACAAAAAACATACAAAAATTGAGTCAGCCACATAAAACAACACATATTACATTGTCACAAATTAAGAAAAAACACGCAAGAATAGTTTCAGATCAATAAATATAACCTTTTAAAGTGTTCCAGTGAAATCCAATAAAAGTAACTTGTACTAGGTACAACTAATGTTAAAGTGCCCTGTATCGTGAAACTGTACGTCCTTAAAATTGTATCTCCCTAGAATTTAATCAGGGAGCAGAGGTAAGCACTGTTTTGATAAAACATGTAGTTGGCTAGTTGAACTATATGCTAAGTGCAAGAAAAAGTCTGACCAATACTGAATTTTGGAGGATAATCCACAAACAATTTTCTGTAAATTGTTTATAGCCTTTAGCACAATGAAAATGTACTTTCCTACAATGCATTCACAGACTAGTTGTAAATGCCTTACCTACACTACCTTGCAATGCTATGACGCTACTCTGCTACATGTGCTGCAGACAGTGCTGAGAGTATTGAAAATGTTTGAGTTTTGGCACTCTCTGCTGGACAAACTGCAGTATGTGATGCCGGTATTTCAGAAAGTACAGCAGTCATCTTTTTGTGCAATACATCTGGAGAAAATAAATATTTATTTACAAAAAATGTACACCAGAACAATGTGGAATAAAGTTTAAAAATAAATAGCACTGTAGCTATTAGCTTTGATCTGCAACAGTGGGCCAGTCATTGTCTTTTTAAATTTGGTATGTGCTGCAAATGTGGTCATAAAGATATTAATTGAATCAATATAATGCATGATGTCTTATATATCAAGAGGTTTTATGATGCTTCTTGTCAGGTCCATATTTTTATTCTGAAACTCCAGAGAGCTACTTTGTATAATTCTTATTCTAAAAAACAATGCATACCTCTCTGCAACGCACTTATTGCCCATTAGTTTGGGTGTAGTACACCATTTTAGCCTGTTTTTTATTGATTGGATGCCTGTCATAAAAAAAAAAGTCATGGGCAGCAGGTGGACAGAGCTTCTGGTTCAGAAACAGAGCTGTGTGTTTGAGATGACTAATTTAATTGATATTCCCTCTCCTTGATGTCAGTGCCGCCAAAAGCCAGAACGGAGTGTTCACAGGCACAAATGAGCTCATTAGTTGAATCTTTTGCCATGATCGAGATTTGCATCTACCACTGTAATGATGATAAGAGTGTGGAATAACAGGTCTTCTTTAAAGTTACGCAGCAGTAGCAAAAAACAGAATTGGGACAAGGAAACAAAAGATAAGGACATTAGCTGAAAATGGGTCCAAGTGTAAGGAAGCAGCAGATTCAGGTGATAATGTCACATGATTTCCATTATGAAAAAAGTGACTGAGCTGTAAAGTGCATGTTAGATATTTTACCAATAATTACATTTATCTACCCCATTGGATGTTGTCCTCTAGCTTTAAGCTAGCTTAGTTTAGCCAACGCCTTTTTTTCCTGACATAAAAACTAACGCACCGAGGACAAAAACTATGATGAAACGTATTGAGGCTTTCGTCGGCGAATAAAAACGAGACGAAAAGCTCCGGAGAAAAGAGATCCAATCAGAACTAATTAAGTTGTTTACAGAGGCGGGACCAGTTTGGAAGTGATCCAATCAGAAGTCATTTCCTTGTGCGGTAAGGTTGGACGCACACAATTTGATCTGTCCCGACACACAGGGTGGGAAAGTGCTTTACAAAATGCCAGGAGAAGAGCAGACATATGGACAACATTATATGTTAAGGAAAATAAGGTTTGTGAACCGTGTGGAGCAACTTTCACCGGTAAAAATACCACGAAACTTTACACCTTTTATTTAAATCAATTTTTAGATTTAGTCTATTATAATTTTTTTTTTAAATATTTAATCGACTAACAATAGACTAAAACTAAAAGAATTTAGGTGCCTAAATTAAGCCCACAAAACAAGGTTTAATTCTCCCTTAAGTCGCTTTTTCGGTTGCTCTAGCTGGTTGTTGAGTCTTTAGAAACGCGTTAGTTTAACTCAGCAATGTAAAAAAAAAAAATTGCTAGATACAAAAACAGCTTTTGTCCATTACTTTGTTTGTCTAAGAGCCAGGACAACACAATCACTGCATTAAATATATGCCAAGTACCTGTGCTTATATACATACCCAGTGAACCACCGAAGCCTCATTTAAGCCCCGAGGCAAGTTTGAAAATGTCCGGGTTGTATATTTTTAAGGATGGGTGATATCCTTTGACCATTTTAGACCAAAGTTTATCACTGATTAAATCACATTTTTAAATAAATACATCCCAAGATAACAAAACACTGTTAAATCTGCACAGTCTCCGAAATCCCACCTCTCGCTCCCCCCCCGCCCGCCAGCTAGCTTGTGTAGTGCCGATATAAAAAAAAACTGGAGTAACTAACTCGCAGGTGAGCAGCAGAGCTTCAGTCCGCTGCTGCCGCTTGCAGACAGATACAAACGAACGCGCGGGGGGAGGAAACCTCACGACTCACCACCGACCACAACAACCAACCGTCTGACTCCAAAACAGGTTTTCAGATTCCCGAGTGGACAAAAAAAAAACAAAAAAAGAATCTCCGGGTCTGACCTGAAAATCTGCGGACTGACTGTAAGGGGCATGCGTGCAGCGCAGCTACAGAGGAACTCTTTATGAACGGGCTGAAGTGCCAAGAAGGATTTCCATTTCTCCCACAGCTCCGGCTTTCTTCTCGCTGTCGCGCAGGAACGACGCGTGCTTCACTGGACTTATAATCGACCAGCGAATTGCCAGACTGATGAAGCACTTTGTCAGCCCTTATATTGTTCTTTGCTTTTCTGCAGCCCAGCGAGAAACCTGCAAAACATCACTGTAGCGCAGCGGTGATGGACATTAGCCTTGGCGTCTCGGTTATGCACGTATTTGAGTCATTTTGCTTTTTTTCAAAGGCGCTACTTCTGCACACATCACTCGCTCGACTTACTTTCTTTAAAGCTTAAAATGTTTTTTCGGTGTGCATGAGCGATGGCGACCGAACCGCACCAGGTGACGGAGAGGTTATCTGCACGTTTGGACCTGTTCGCGTGGATAATGAGAATTTATGCCACAGGTGAATGAATATTTTCTGTTTTGAAGCCGCTTTCTGACTCTGGCATTCAGCTCGAGAGGGCTGCACGGTGAACAATGGATCTCAAAGTGGAAACCGAAGAAATAGACTCAAATCAACCTCCACCCATAGAAGTTTTTGCGCACAGCTCGACCCTGCACGGAATCTCTCACATCTTCACGTACGAGCGGTTCTGCGTCAAACGCTGCCTGTGGCTCGTGTTTTTCTTGGGCTCTCTGACCTTCTTGCTGTACGTGTGCGTGGACCGGATCCACTTCTACCTCGAGTACCCTCACGTCACGAAACTGGATGAGGTCACGACCCCGATCATGACGTTCCCCGCCGTCACGTTCTGCAACCTGAACGCTTTCCGCTTCAGCCGCGTGACGCGCAACGACCTGTACCACGCAGGGGAGCTGCTGGCCCTTCTCAACCAAAGGTAACTGTTAAAGAAAAGTTATTAGAGAGCGCTCAGAATTTAATGTCCAACTCTGCCTCTGCTAACGGAGGCAAATTTAATTACTGCATTTAATATTCCCCTTTTTAGCTGGACATTTAAAACGCTCCATATTTTTACACAAGTGCGGTGGTTAGCACTGTTGCCTTATAAAAAGAAATCCCTGGGTTAGAATTCACTGTCCACGCGGAAGCGTGGAGTTTGGTCTGGTGGGTTCCTCCTGGGTACTCTGACTTCCTCCCACACAAACGGGTACAAATGTGCAAAAACATGCATGTTGGGTTAATTGTGTGAATATGAGCTGTGCTACCTGCAATAGTGGCCTGTCCAGGGCCACCTTTTGCCCTGTGACAGCTGGGATAGGCACCAGCCACCCACCAGGTGTACCTGCTTTTCACCCTATGATAGTCGAGAATGGTAAATGGGTTGTCATAACTCTGTACTCAATTAGTGGTTAAGTAATTAAGTTTCAAATTTTAGATACAACATTTAATGTTCTCATCAACGAACGTTCTTCCAGACTAATCAGCGAGTTGTCTTTCAAATTTCTTTTTTTTTTTTGTCTATTCAGGTGTATTTTTCTACAATAATGCACGCATACTTCCAGGTGGTATTTTCAATACAGGAACGTAATAGAGTGGTTTTATTTTGCAGCATTGTTACTTAAAGCTGGCAGAAGTCTAAGAAAGAAGAAAACTAAATTCCCTCCCACCTGATGAGCATGGCGTATGGACTAAAATAGGTTTACACTGACTTTTGGCTTCACTTGGGATTCAAAACCTGCTTTCCTGGGGAAAGAACTCTACTTAACCCACTGTCCCACTATGTCTTACCACTTTCTACTACTCTATGACCTCTGTGGCCAAATTCTTGCATTACAGGCTAGAGGAGGTGCAGTAGTCTACTTACTTTTTTGATCACTTAAACTAAAATGTGCTGAAAGGTTGATCTGGATTTATTTATTTTTTAAGTCCAGTGGCCCCACCTTCAAAGCATACCCCAGCTTTAAGCAGAGGATTGAGTTCTTCATCCCCTACTGGCAATTTGCACTTCTTTATCCAGCAAGCTCTAATAGTTCATACCTTGTTGAGTGATTCAGTGCTTGGAGAGAGCATGCTTGGCAGGCTTGAATTAACTGAGGCGTACTAATCAGAAAACTCCAGCCGCCTTGTTGGTGCAGCTGAAGGCTCTGGGTAATGGAGCTGGAAGCAGCGTTGTACTGTACAGCATGCACAGGAGGAAAAGATGTGGAGAGTCTGCTTCCTTTGATTGCAAGTGAAATGGCAGATGCTGTGGGTATTTTTTTTTTTTTTTTGTCCTTCACACACTTACATCCTTCATGTCAGTGAAACTTCACAAAAATTTCCCTCCTGCACATTAAATTCACTCAGAAAATTTTTATTTTATATTACGTGGAGGAGTTCAGAATGAATGCTGATTATGATCATGCACAGGGCTGTTGAAGAGGCAGGGGAGAATAAGAGGCTGCGTTAATCCTTGCTTAAGAAGCTGTTTGATTGCTTTCCCTGTGGTGTTGTAAATTTTTTTTTTTCTTTCAAATGTCAACAGAGGTAGCAATAATGAAACAATTAGCAAGATTTTGACATTCACTATAATCAGGGCTCAAGAGCATTTCAGGAGAGTGTTGACCGTTGTTTCATCCAAGTCATCAAAAACATGAAAGAGTCCTCCGATTATGTGAGGCTTGAACATGTTGTCTGTTAAAGAGATCAAGGAGAAGACTCAGCATCTGGTGGATTTACTTTAACATGGGGATGCAGACAACTTCTACTCTAAATCTTTAGCAAAAATCCCAGATTGAAGACTAAAATTAGCTTTGTTTTCCTGTGAGGCTGGTGTGGCTGATAATCAACACTTGCCATCTGGATTTTTCTACATGAATTCATCTCCTAATCCCACATTTCAAGGCAACAGTTCACAAAGAATTTTTTTTTGTTTTTTTTTGTCAAAGTTGGACACCAAATCAGAAAGGGGTTGAATTTCCTTCTAAGTTTCTTTCTCCGTGTACTTATCTCAACTCTTACACTCTGAAGTAGGTTTAGTGCTCATTATCCTGCCTCCCTTGGCAAGGTAGAGAGGCGAGGCAACAGCACACTTAGCTGTTATACCCCAGCCAGAAATGAAAGTGCTTGTGGCATGAAATCCATTTAAGATTGTTCTCCACCTACTTCCCATGTTTGGAGTCACTGGTCTGGGAAATGTCTTGTGGCATGATATTTAAGCTGTGCACATACTGAAGTGTCAGTCTCTGCTGATCCTGTTGGCTTGTACTTCTGGGATTTTATCTCATAAGTGCCTTCTTGGCAGGTCTGTCCACAATACAAACAGCAGGGAGTCGATGCCTCTCCTCAATTAAGTTCACTTTCAATCAAACAAAAACGCTCCCTGCCCCATCTTAATAAGGTTAGGCTCTTCTTAATTTCTAAACTCTATGAACTGATTTTTAAACCAGAATGAGTCTACTTGTTATTGATCTGTTGTTTTGATGATTTCACTTAGTTGGATGCCCTTTTGCCCTCCGCAAAACAAAACAGAAAAGCATTTAGGTTTTTATAAGAAATTTTAATAGCTTGACACAATTGCACATTACTGACTCCGTTCTTAAAGTAAGCAGCCACTGGATCTCATTCTTATTCATGTTGCACATAAAACACATGGTGTGTATTTGCCACAAAGTTCAATAAAAGACCGTATTCACAGTACAGTCATATGAGAAATTTAAAAAAAAAAAAAAAATCCTTTCAGTTGAAGCAGCGTTTGAGGTGGGGTGAGATGGGGGGGCTGGAGTAGTCTGCTCTTTGGTGAGTCCATTAAAATGGTGACATTTTTAATAATAGCACAGTGGGAGATCACAGCGAGGCTGGAGAGTGACTGCATTTACAGCTATTCTGCTCACTTTTAATACAAGGCAGCGTGGTCAGATTTTTGTGAGCTCCATTAAATGAAAGTAAATTTCCCATTGCTACCGATAATGCTGCGTATGATGTGGGTTGTCTGGCTCCCCACTACGTTACACACAGGCCTTTTATAGTTAAGAGTCTGTCAGGAGACGCAGGCGAAACCAACAGAAATGTAACTGAAAGCCAAGCTATCAGTGAGGCAGAGATATGTGAAACATACTGTCCTCATACAAGATATTACAGCTGAGAAACTCTCATTAATGTGGGTATTAAATGCAAAAACAGAGACATAATTACTCTTTTTGATTTTTTTTTTTTCTTTTTAATATCCTATCTTGTGTTTTTAGTTTTCCTATGTTCCCAGTATCCCCACTGTTTCATGTCTTTGGCTCCCTTGGTCTTGTTTCTGTGCTAGTACCTTAGTTTTCATGGTTATCATATCCTGTAGTTACACTTCCTTGCCTGCACCTTTACTTCCTGTCTTTTCACTGATTCCCTGATTGTTTCAGCCTGTGTCTTGTCTTCTGCTATCTGATTTCCTTCCCTTGTGACTGTCTGTCCTGCTTTGATTGTTTCTACATATGCCTACTTGTTTAATTTGCTTTTTGTGCATATGTAGTCCTATCTTCACCTTTGTTCAGTGTCAGATTGTTTACTCTTCTCCTGTTGTTTTCTCATGCTCCCTGAACCTGTTTTTATGGGGGGGAAAGTTAGCTTTTAATTATTTACTGTACTTTGCCTCAGCATCTTGTGAAGGTCCCCACAATTAGCAACTATCCAGATATAAATTGTGGCCACTTTAGTCCAAGATGCTTACAATAACTATGCTAACTTTTTGAATTAAAGTGGCTATTTGATATCTGAACGAAGCACATGGACAAAGATTCAGAAGGTAAACGGACAATCTGACAAAAGGACAAAACTAAGCACTTACTGGCCACTTCATTAGATACGCCTGTTCAATGTCAATCAGCAGATCACATGGCAGTAACTCAGTGCATTCAGGCATGTAGACATGGTCAAAATGACTTGCTGAAGCGAGCATCAGAATGGGGAAGAAAAGTGAGTTAAGGACTTCAAAAGTGGCGCAGTTGTTGGTGCCAGACAAGCTAGTCTGAGTTTTTGAGGAACTGTTAATCTGCTGGGGGTTTTTTTTTTCTCAACACAACCATCTTCAGGTTTTAGAGAGAATAGTCCTCCCAAAAATAGAAAATATCCATTGAATTGGAGTGCTTTGGGAGAAAATGCATTGCTAATGCCAGAGATCAGTGGAGACTGGTCAGAATGCTTCTAGCTGATAGGAAGGCAACAGTAACTCAAATAACCACTATACAGAAGAGTATCTCTGAGAGTACATCAAGTCAAACCTTGAAAGATGTGGGCTACAGCAGCAGAAGATTACACTGGGTGTTACTAATGTCAGATAAAAACAGGAAACGGAGGCTACAATTCACCTGTGCTCTGCTGTGTGGTCTGATGAGTCTCAAGTTCTGCTGCAACATTCAGATGGTAGAGTCAGCATGAAAGCATGGATCCATCCTGCCTTGTACCAGTGGTTCTTGGTGGTGTGCCCCTTAGTGGCAGTTGATCATTGTTCAAATGCCACAGCCTACAGCCACAGTCAGTATTATTGCTGCCTCCATGTCCATTCCTTTATGACCACAGTGTACCTACTGCTTCCAACAGGATAGCGCATCAGAACTCGGATCGGATCAAATGTTGTCCACAGCTACCAAAATCAAATAATGTCTTTGGGATGTGGTAGAACGGGTGATTTGGATCGTGAATGTGCAGCCAACAAATCTGCAGCAACTGTGTGATGCCATCATGTCAACATGGATCAAAATCTCAGAATTTTTCCTGCACCTTGCTGAATCTGTGCCATGAAAATTTAAAGCAGTTTCTAAGACAAAAGAGAGCCCAATCTGGTATCAGCAAGATGTAGCTAATGAATTGTCTGGTGTGTGCATATGCACACTTAGAGGGCTGATTTTAGAAAGAGACACAATTAAGGTGGGCCAGAGGGCTCAGGAACAAGAACATGAAGAAAAATCAAAGAAGATGCACAAAAACAAGCCTAAAAAGTAAAACCAGAAATCACAAATAACTAACACTGGTGGGGAAACACAGAAGGAAGGAGAAAATGGAGAAATTCAGCAAAAGGACAGCAAACCAGCACATATGACAGGGACCATGACTGTATTTGAGTATGTTCATGAACTGCTAGCTGGAGAATGCTCTCTGGGATGTGGGTACACATGTTTCTTTGTTAATGTCCATAATCTCAGTAACAAAACTAAGTTTTGTTGATTGATGAAACAAAAATGAGCTTCTGTCAAAATGATAGAAAGGGCACCATGTGAGGCAAAAAGCCATCATGTCTCCCACCATAATATCTCATCTTTCAAACATGGTGGTAATTCTGTTATGGCTTCCTCTACCAGCTGAACTGTGACCATGAAATATATTAATGTTCTGAAAAATTCCCCTTTTTTCACCATACCTTTGCCATGGATTTAAAAAATTTAGTTACTATTACTTCTGAAGGGGACAGTCAGCTTAAAAATTCACATGAAAGTTTAACCAAATGTTCTCACAGGCAAAATAATCCAGTCAACATAAAGTTGGCTCAAATTGAAGTACCAGGGAGCCTGGAACTGTTGCAGTGAAGGGACGACTGGGTTAATGGCCTTGTACAGCTCCTGTCTCAACTATATAATGTACTATAATATAAAATAAAACTTTACACTTTGGTAGTCCTTGTAATTTGAGAGGTGGAAAATGCCACAGAAAAACCATCTTGTACATTTTTATTGTCTGTTTTCCGCACCTTATGATTCATTGTGCAGTATTATTTTTAGCTCTAGCTGATCAGAGTAAAGGTTCACTGATACAGAAGCTCATAAATTTTCTTGGAAGTGTACAAAAAACCCACAAGGCTGAAATTCACCTTTATAAAGTCTATCATAAGGGGAGCGATTGTTAACTGCTGAGATGTGCTGCTCAAGCAAGCTCCTGAGTCCACGCCAAGCTGCGGGACATGAAATTTGAAATTCACATTTCTCTGAACTCTTCTTCTCTATCTGATTTCAAAGGTATGAGATCAGAGACATGCACCTGGTGGAGGAGAGCGTTCTGGAGAGTCTCAAGGTCAAAGCCGACTTCCACAACTTTAAACCGCGACCCTTCAACATGCGGGAATTCTATGATCGCACCGGCCACGATATCAGTGACATGCTGCTCTCCTGCCACTTCCACGGCACCGAGTGCAGAGCAGAGGACTTCAAAGTGGTAAGTCATCGCTCCAGAAGATTTGATCAGAAGATTATTAAAGGATTACGCTCAAGTCACATTGTTTCTATAATTACTAGTTTGCAACAACTGAGCTGTAATTATAGCTGGGAATTTTTCTGAAACCTCTCATATAGCTGACAGAATAACTGTCTGCAGAGCCACGAACAAACATTGATGTCTCATGTCAGCCAAGGCTTTATCAATTAAATTTCAGCTTTGAAAGAGTGCTATATTAAACAGGCAGTGACGAAACGGAGACAAAAATCACTGTGTTAAACTTTGTTTTAATTTTTTTTTTCCTGAGTGTATTTTGATGGGCATGTCTGCTGACCCAAGTGGTTCCCATACCGAGTCATCAGCAGTTCTGCACACTCATCCATACATACATATTACAGTATGCAGTGCACTACACTCAGTGTCCACAAATTTCACAACTGGAATGAGGGGAAAAGGAAAAAAAAAAAAAGTCGGGTTCAGCTTTTAATGGTAACTGTGTATGGGATGATCACTCACTTTTGCGCGTATTTATATTTTGTCAGGAAAATGTGAAATGGGTATAGCGATTTATTGAAACGTGCAAACATACACAGAGTTTGTACAATTCTAACAAGCTTGGGAGACATTATTTGGTATGAACACCTTTATTTTTCAACACACCCTGAAGTCTCTTAGGCAAGCTTTCATGTAATTTCTGTAACTAGTCTTCAGGAATAGTTCTCCAGGCTTCTTGAAGAACATTCAAAGCTCTTCTTTGGATGTTGGCTGCTTTTTGTTCTGTTTTCTGTCAAGATGATCCCACACTGCTTCAATAATGTTGAGGTCTGAGCTCTGAAGAGGCCAATCCATGACTGATAGTGTGTGTGTTTGCACTTTATTTCTATCCAGGTATGCGTTTACTGCATTGGTAGTGTGTTTGGTATTAACCTCCTAGGACCTGGCGTCCACATATGTGGACATCACATTTTGGGTTGTCTAGACCACAGTACTAAATTTTGCTCTACAAAGGCCTGATATCCACTTACGAGGACATTATACTGCCACTGTTCTATCGAAATTTAAAACGAATGTCCACATATTTGGATATCATTTTTCTCAGACACTACATCAGGTAAAAAGATGATTCTTTGTTTTTACATTCATCAGGTTCCAATCAGCCCAAATAGAAAGAGAAATTAAAAATGCATTCCTTGAAAGACTTCGGGTCTTAGGAGGTTAATGCTGTAAGTGTTACCTGAAGTGCTGGTATAGCACAGCAGGGGCCCAGATGTGATTTCACCCTGGACTATTTCCTCTGTGTCATTTCCCACACTTTCTTCCTCCTTTCCTGTCTACTCTATTCTACTCTACTACTGAAAAAAATAATAAAGGGGAAAAAAAATAAATTAAAAATTCTAAACTGTGTCCTTAAAATTGTAGAAAAAAAAAAAAAAAAAAACAAACAAAAAAAAAAAATAA
>VVHJ01060519.1:0-21174 GCA_015107715.1 Tylochromis polylepis | reverse complement strand
TGAGGAGGTTGGTTTTGGAGCGTCGCAAAAACGTGACGTCACGCGTCCTGTTCCGTGCTCCAGCACGGTTAGCGCTCACACTACATACGAACCGCGCCCGAGTCCAAGTGAACCGCGCCCTGGCGCACCTCTTCCAAGCGGGCCGGGGACGGCTAAACGTACCGCGCCCGGGCACGGTTAGGAGCACTCACACTAGTCAAACGAACCGCGCTTTGGTGGTCAAACGCACTCGGGCACGGTTCAAACTGCCTAGTGTGAGTACACCCTTAGATCAAGCTGGCAAACACACTTCGTCAGCTTCCCTGTGGGGTAAATCTCTCGCTTATATGATCACAATAATTTAACAATAAAGTTACATTCACTTCCTGGATGACTCTGTTTACATTCATATACATTTTTGCTTTTATCTTAGTTCATTTACGTTTGTGATCATGTTTGTTGTTTTAATTTGCATATGTCACGCATATGTTGACCAAGTTCTCCAGCTAGGACTTTCCTTTGTCTTACAATTTCATTCATTGCAAGAATAACGAATTTAGTGATTCATTCATTTTGGATTGCGACTCTCATTGCCTCATATACTTGTTACAGGGGCATATCAAATAATTTCCCTTCATAATTACCACCTTTGCTTCTCAGCATTAGGTTGTTAAGCTCCATTTCCTCAGATGATTGAATCTCAGATACAGGTAGAATCATATACACACATTTAGATTTTTTTTCCATAAAAAACATGTAGTCAGTAGTAGGGTATTTCTATATTCTATATACAGTATATAAGGCAGAGTCATTGTACTCATCTGACCGCAGTACATTAAAGAGATTTACCCTTTCAAATATCTAACAATTATCTCATATTACAGTTGTGATTAAGACTAAATTAGCTATAACCTCTGTGTATCCCTGTGACCTAAGTATTAATCTGAAAGTCAGTGAAAATCAAGGCTTAGCCTACAAATAATCCTAACCTGAACTGAGAAGATAGGTTGAATTACTTTGATGATTCAACAGACGTCTTGATATTTCATAGGCTGAATGCTTCAGCATTTTCGGCAATTCTAATAATAGGTTAATGGATATATTTTTATCATATATTACTGTGTTTGCTTCTTGTGTCTGTGGTACATGCTGCAGAAGAACTTTGATAGTGAAGTTAAGGTCCAAAGGAAGGCTGGGTATGAGGGACAGCTTTACACTTTAAACAGATCATGTCAGGCAACAAAAAACAAAATCAATATAAACAGTATTGTCTGATCTCGTTTAAAAATATACTGATATATCTTAAAAAGTAATTTGTTGCTCAGCCCTGGGACATATGGGAATATTACACTCATGTAGCCCTGGAGAGACAAAACACTTTGGGCCTCCAAGATATTCAATAAAAAAAATGTTCAGCTATATTTTTGAGTCTAGCCTTCACTGTATATAGAGGTCACTCACTACCATTTAGGAGACAGATTTCCAGTTCTTTCTTAAAAGCTAACTTCAGCTATTTTTCGACCTGAACTCACTGTTATCCACCTTTTCCATCATTCTAATCGATTCTGGCCAAAATCTCATAACTTGGTTCAGTGAAGACATGTTCCTTGGCTGAGTGCAGCTCTCCATTACATTCCTTAAGGGGCAAGGGGATACTAAAACCTCAAATCCTCAAAAGGAGGCTCTATTGATTGCTCAAACTGTAATTAGACACATTGGTACAAATATGAGACAACATGATATGGTCGTGGTTTAGAAACACACTTTATGCCACCTTTGCTCTGGAATTTGTATGCTTTTTGTTTTTGTGTTGAACTGATATTTTTGTGCCACTGAAAAAGTTCATTTATTTCCATTTCCACAGTCAGTGTGTTAACAAAAAAATGGTTCCTAGGCTTTTTTGAATGAA
Organism: Tylochromis polylepis; assembly: GCA_015107715.1. Taxonomy (NCBI): domain Eukaryota; kingdom Metazoa; phylum Chordata; class Actinopteri; order Cichliformes; family Cichlidae; genus Tylochromis; species Tylochromis polylepis. The sequence continues at coordinate 19,286 of VVHJ01060519.1, read as the reverse complement.
TCGAGAGATCAGTAGCACCACGGAGTTAGGCGGATGAGATTTCGCTGAAGAAAAATACCATTCATTTTAAAAAATTGCAAGAGATCAAATATGATTTCAGAGAAAATCACATACTAGTGAACAGAAATGGACAGTAAGTTATTTCATTTTGCAGAAAGAGAAAATCTGCAGGACTTCAATAAAGGAAGGTGGGCTACTCCTCTGTGTCACAGCCATCATTTAGTTTCATAAGAATGGCCTCCTTTCACACAGAAATCTTCTCTATTGCAGCTCTAATACTGAATGGCTGTATGGCTCACTGGACTTAAATAGCTTTTCCGCTGTCAAGGTTAAAGAGGCTCCAAACACACAAATAACTTAAGATTCAAGCACACAAGCACAAAAATACATCTTAAAGAAAGTGAAGGGCTTCAATGAAAATCATTTATCATTTGGTACATTCCTTTCGAATGGGTTACACGGTTCCAAATCCGCAGTTTTCATATAAAAGAAAGATTAACATTAACTTGAAATGTGCGCTCGCCGGTCACTTTGTTAGGCACACCTTTTTAATGGCTTGCAAGTATATTGGTCAATGACATGGCAGCACCTCTGAGACTGCATCGGTGCTGTACGAGCACTGAGCAGCTCGTTCAGCAGTAGACTTCTACACCCACAGTGTAGGAAGGAGTGCTACCGCAGGTCATTCTTACCCGCAGCTGTCAGACTCTATAACACAGTTTAACATGGTTATACTCATCACCTGTTTAACTGACATATCCTCCGTTTTTAATTGCTGTTACTCATCTGCAGCTTGTTGTACACTGTATATTTCACCAGGATCATTCACACACCCCCCCCCCCCCCCACACTTGTGTACATATTTCTATGCATTTTATACATGCGAACACTTTTATCTGTACATACGAATTTCGGTTGCTTATGTATATAGGACTACTTTGTGTCGTCTTCTTCCATATTTCTCTTACTATGAGAGCTGTGTAACACCCAAATTTCTCATTCGTGGGATAATAAAGGTTTATTCTGTTCTATTCTATCAAGACAGCGTAGCGAAGTTCAAACAAAGCATCAGAATCAGGAAGAAAGGAGATTTAAGTGACTTTTAACACTAATATTACTGGGATTTTACCACACATCCATGGTTGTCTGGGAAGAAAATGCCTTGTTAATGCCCGAGTCACAAAAACCAGTAATCTCAAACTGGTTTTCTGACCATGACAGTTCACTGTTCTCCTGTGCCTCACCGCTCACCAGATTTCAATCCAACGGAGCCTTGTGATGGTTCTGGGTCTTTGATCCAGCTTTTTGAGTTTACTTCTTGGATTTTGATTCTTTGCTTTATTAAGAGGATTAAGGTTTGAGGTTTGGATTCTTCTAATGTCTTTGAGTTTATTTATATGTTCCCCAGTTATGTCTGTGTTTGGTCACCCTCTGTGTGTCTCGCTTCCTCTCCCTCCATGTCTTGTCTCCCTTATTTGTTGCTATGTTCCCCTCCTTGCGTTTCCTCCTTGTCTACCCAGTCTGTCATGTTCATCCCTGTCTGTTTCCTTCCCCGGTCCCTCTGTCAAGCCGTGTGTCTTATTCTGTGTCTTAGCGTGTTTCCTGTTTTATTTTGACAGTCTCTCGTTCAGTTTCGCTTCCCCTCTATCATTATGTCTAATTCCTCTCAGCTGTGTTCCCGTGTGTTTCCTCTTCTCTGTTTGGGTCCACACCACAATCCCCACTATGTCTGACCATGACAAGCCCAGGTCACCAATGACCAGGACGTGGTCAGGATCAGGACCCAGACGTATTATTAGAGTTTGACTGAGTGTTCCTATTTTCTCGTATTTACAGTAAATAAGTTTATTTCAATCTGTGCAGCCTTTTCCTTTGTCTTTATGGTCATCGTGTACACAGGAAATACAGACCAGTCTAGTCCATTGGAACTCATCCCACATGATGCTATCTAGCCAATTAAATCATAGATGCCATGACTGCATCTATACAAAATAAATTTTAAAAACACTTGATACACTATCGGGATGAATTCTGTACCTCTACTTTGTTTCCTTTCCCCGAGTGCACCTCACAACCTCACAGCCTTCTCATATTTTATCAGCAGGCATGGATTTTAACATTAATACTGGGGCTTCTTGTGTTGCCTGTTTTCAGTTTTACAAAGTTTAGCAACCTTTACCGCTACTAAATAAGTGGCACACAAGGTGTCATTTCTCCTACTCTTGTGTTCAAGTATAACAACTCTAATGGGAGTGATGAAGCACAATCTGTGCACACCCACTCTGCTTTGAGAAGAGTAGTAATCAGGAGCATGTTGTGAAAACACCTGTGGTTAGAGACAGAGGGTGTGTCATTTTGACTTTGCTTAACTGCAGTCTCAAAGACTTACATTTTAAATTGTTATTGAGCACATTCTCTTTTTTTTTAAATTTGTGAGCTAATCGTGTTTGTGCACTCCAAGTGAAAATGCCAATTAATCAGAAGTAATCTCTCTATCTGTGGCTCTGTCTCTCAGACAGGTCTAAATCATGGCTGTAGGAGTTTGCACGGGGATGTTTAAATTTTGACATTAACCTCACGCACACCTGCAAACGAATTATTTAGGAGGGCAAAGCAAAAAGCACCAAAGTGCAGTGCTGATTTCGCAGTTTGGTAACGTAATAGTGGTGGTTGTATACTGTAAATGTGGACGGGCAAAGAGAGTTCCCACAGGTGAGAAGCAAACTTGAGTTGAACATTTTCACTTGACTGAGAAGCTGAGATGACATATAAACCAGTTTCCTCTGATCTCTTTCAGTTTTATCAGAAAACAAAAAGACGACAGTCCGTTGACCATTTGTGAACAGTGAAAAGGGCTACAGACACTGGCACAGGTTGGTATGATGGAATAAAATGTAGAATGGCAAAGAGACGGCACCAATGTCAACCAAAGCTAAGAATTATACCAACGATGGATCTCTGTTTTACGTCAGTGACTTTATACATGTACCAAAAAATTTCCAGTTCAAATGATCAGATAAGTAAAGAGAGCTGAACATGTCTCACTTAAAAGCACGTGATGAGAAGGAAGAGAGGAAGAAAGAGACAGAGACAGTGTTTTAAATTTCTCCCCAAATTCAGCTTGTACTGCAGGCACGAATTAATGAAACAAAATCGTGAAATGGGGGAGAAGATAGGATCAGTGTATTAATGTCTCATCATGATGTGGAAAGATAACACGGTTTCCCCCAAACAGAATGAGCGTCCAGGAGATATTACACCACACTGATGGGAAGAACAAGAGCAAGCCCACAAGCTAAATTTGAAGAGAGGGACACACAGAAGGAGGGGATTAAAATAAAACTGGGAAGATTTTATTATTTACAATGAGAGAAACTGAAGGATAATTTGGACAAATGTGAGTAAAAAGATAAAAAGTTTGAGTAGTCGTAATAATAAAGATAATGTATAGACAGGAGTTTGTTTTTTTTCCTTGTCCATACAGGTAATAGTATAAAAACAAGATAAGAAGGGAGTCCCATAAGAAACTGAACTTGTTAAATTAGATCATTTAGCTGATATGCTGTTTTACCCAGCCTGAACTTTGGTACAGCCAGGAGGGTCCAGCCTGAGGATATGAAGCTGCAAACTGGCTCATATGGGGGTCAACATTTCTGCTACAGTATGTAGCTTGGGGCCAGACCCTGATGTGCTTCAGGAGTGATCAGTTCTGTTACATGTATGCAGGAAGCTAGTGGAGCGAAGCCAGGATGTGATTTCACATCCGACAGTTAAAAGGAGACCACCACTCATCCCAGAGGACTTCTAAATCAACAGGGTAATTGCTTGTGTTGTTGAGAAAAGCAGAAAGCAGACACAAAGACACACAGAGGGTCCTTCATTTATTAATTGGATACACTGAAAAGATAAAACTGTAATTTTTTTTTTTATTTCTTTGTCGACTCCAGTGATATTGATGATATTAATGATATTGAGCGGCATGTTAAAAGAAAAAGGGGGAAAAAAAAGAAAAAGATTTTCTTAAACTTGATTTCGGGCTTCAAACACAACTAAGCGACTCTTTAGAGACTAGTTTTACACATAATCCAAACTCAGTCCACTTATTACTTGCTCCCAATTTAATTACAGCATTTGTCAACAAATGAAGTTAATAGAGTGCAGACTGTGACACTGTGGGGACACTGTTTAAAGCGTTGAAAAAAAGAAGCATATATGTGTGAAATTAGAATAAGGATTGCTTGGTGAAATATTGTTTCAGAGGAAAATAATTTCTTTTTAATTTTGCATATCTAAGTTAATTAAGTTGTGAAGTCATTTTAAAAGTTTTTTTTTGTTTTTTTTTTACCCAGACACAATAATTATAGATATTTTACCAAACCTAATTGTAATGCAATGGCTTGAACTGTCACCTCATAGCTGCCTGGGACCTTTCTGTGTTGAGTTGCCATGTTGTCCCTGTACCTGGGCTGCTTCCACACTAGTTTTAAGACCTATTTGTCTGCTGAGACGGGATTCAGTGTAAACAGCTTCACAGATATTGGACAGGCTATAACCTGAATTTAAGAGCAAGAACAAGAATGGAAGTAAACTAAGCTTGTCAAGATCACAACCTGATATTAATTTAAGAGAGGGGGAAGAGGAGAGCGAAGACAGGAAACTTAATTAATGTCCACAGATCATGCTGAGGGATAACACTGAGTTTGTTTCCCATTAGTTGAGATAATAATGGATGGAAGGATAAATTAAGACCCTACGTTTTTTTTCAGCTGTTGGAGGCTAAATCATGACTTGCTTTTTAATTGGAGTTCGAAAAAGCAAAGTGAAAAAAGGGTGGGCAAGAGGAGGAGATGAAGGCGAGATGGGGTGATGGATTAGTAGAAGTAATGATTATGGTTATAATAAGACTCTTGGGCTGCAGATTTTGGCTGCAGCTTGAATTTTAATATACAGCAAAACAGAGAGATGAGAAACCAAAAGTTTGATGAGACTGAGATTAGACTTGAAAGTTCGCCGCAAGAAAGCACAAAGAGAGGGAAGCAATAGAAACACATGACAATTCGATGACTAATGATTTTTTTTTTTAATTATTTCATATGTATGCACATTTATTATAAATGGATGGGAAACAATGTGATTAAATAAACAGAGCAAGATGTGAATGCAAAAAAAAAAGGATCTAATTCAAGTCAAACATATAAGCGCTAATGAATTCTCTGCCTTTGAAGTCAGAGATATTTCATTCGAAAGAAACAAGTGCATAAATGTCCACTGAGATATATCCAGATATTCTATGTTCATTACTCAAGTAGCAGTTGTTCCAGTTTATTTATTCCATGTTTTTCTTTGCTCCAAGCTGAATACAGAAGACAGTCTTAGCCACTGTGAACTTACACGCTTGTTTGTGACCTGTTGCCATAATTTTTTTGTGTTTTGGAGCCATATTTGAATTGGAGCAAGGAGCGCTAAGGATCTGCCAATGCTACCAAGTTTGGTTAACAAGGTAGACTGCATAGACAAACACAGATACTTGCTATTAAATCAACAATAAAATAAAACACTACATTTTCATCTATTATTATTATTATTATTATTATTGTTAATACTAGTAATTATAATTGGCATTATCAGGCCATATTTTTTGTCATGCAGTTGAAATAAAACATGGTCATAAATGCATTAACACTACAAGCATCATTAAAATGAAGCCCACCCACATCTAACTTTTAAGTAGCTAATAACAGAGGTCTCCAATCTTTAATACACATGAGTTATATTGACATTTCACTCCTCATACAGCTGACACAACAAGAGACATTATCTATAGTGACCAAAAGCATATTTGCACCAGGCTGCAAATATGTATTCCTTCTGAAAAGTTTAGAAATTTAACATGGGGCTATATGAGGATTGAGTCTCCGTTGGCGCCAGCCTCAAATGACCAGTAGAGAAACTGCAGCTTTCAGTATTTGGTGTAGGAAGCTGCAAATTAATCATTACGCCAGCCCTACAGTGGGTGCAAGCCTTACCAAACACCTGGGGCACGTTCAGTTTGAAAGAGGCACAGGAAAAAAAAAAAAAAAAGTGGCACTTTCACACAGGCTACTGCTTAATTAAGCTATACAAGTTTCAAAATTGTTTTGGCTGTCATTAAAATGTGTATAATTTGTGTCCATATATACAGAAAGTAAAATTGTATCACTATTTTGCTAATTTCCATGAGATCCGGCTGCACTGTGATGATGCAAACATGAGCAAAAGGTATAATATTAGGATTGCCCTTCATGGCATGTTGCTGTATTTGAACTCCAGACACCTGGGATGTTCAGCCTTAACAGGATCTGTGATGTTTTGGAATGGTTTCTAGGCTGAACAGCATGTTTCCTTAAAGTGTTGTGCAGTGGAGTTTGATGTACATTCCTCTTATCTGCTGGATGTGTCCTAAATGTTACCCAGCCAGCAGCAGAGTTAATTTACATCTAGTCCACCATTACACCTTTGTTATATTAGTTCTGTACTATCTAACGAAAAGATTCAGTTAACTTTAACAGCCAGCAGGTTGTGATTGACTACATCCGGTTTTGTATTAATACGAACTATGCCACAGAAGTATGTACAGAGGGATATTTGGCTCTGCACTGGGTAGCCATACAACTCCTTAGCCTTTGATTTCCTACCTGTTTTTGAACCATGTCTTTTGTTTGCTCCACTTTCTCCTGTTTGTTATTTGTGACTTCCTGTCATTTAAATGTATCATTATGCCTCCCTGCATGTCGTGCTTGTCATTTATGTCTCTGAGTTGTGTTTGAGTCCTGCTGCTGAATCTTGTCAGTAACAGGGATTCTGGTGGGAGAACTAATTTCTTATTAATATACATAAATATTAAATTACAATAAGGGGTTGGCTTGAAAAAGAAAAGAAAAAAACACAGCACAGCTGAATAACAGTTTGAACTGGAGATCATCAATTCAATAAAAAAATAACAGTAGCAGTCATCGCAACACTTTTCCAAAAAACTCAAAGGGACAAAGCCCTATGGCTATTTTGTGGCTTAAGAAAAGAAATTTTGCAGAGAGAAATTCTCTCAGGAGGAGGCTGGAGTTTATGAATAGGTCAACAAAATGTTCGCACTTTAAAATAAGAGTCTGATGGTCATTTTCTGTGATAGACTGCCACTGACTAAGTTTAATCACTGTAGTAGTGAGTTTTTGTCTCTTTTTCTAAAAACACATTCTCTCTTTACTTTCAGATGAAAGAAATAGCAAATTAACTCAAAATCTGGATGAAATATTTTAGCTGGGAACAAGGAGAGAGCGGGGACTGGAGAGCAAATGAAACTCCAATTTTATGTTTGGATTCAGCTAGACACCAGTTTAATACGAGTGAGGAAAGGAAGGGAGACGGGGGTAAAGCATGAAAGAGTGATGGGAAATTAGTAGATGAGTATGAATTACTCTCAGATCAGAGAGAGAGAGTGGAGCACGTGGAAGGAAATGAGGTAGGAACAAGCACTACTTGGTGGTTGAAGATACAAAATATGATTTAGTAAGCAGTTCTCATTATATGCTTATAGGGGTAGACAGAAAGAAGACAGGGAGGGGTAGGAGAATGGAGAGTAGGAGACAAATATTATCGGCAAAGCGTTCGTCTTAGTAAATAAACAAAGCTTTAAATGTCACCTTGGGAAAACTTGACAGTTAAATATCCACCTAATTCCTCTTAGTAATCTCTTTAAGTCCTGGATATCTGCAGCAGTGTAGAGAATCAAAACAGGAAACTCCAAAACACTTTTCTTTCTGAGGTTCAGGTTACATCCTTAAAGAGTCCCTTGACATTTATGTAACTTGATAGCTGTGTTTCCAAGTACATAATTTATTTCTTTGAAGAGATATTTCATGGTGTTTCTGCTCCACTAGATAAGACAAAGGGAAATGGTGCACTGAAAAATGTAAAGCGCTCTATTTCAACCTGTTCAATCACAGCATCGCTGAAAACAGAACCCAGTGAGCCACCATGACATCTCCCAGTGTCTTTATTGCTCACAGGGGCGTTGTCATCTTCTTGACTGCAGTGTCAATCATCTACACAGTAAGACATTCAACTCTGGTGAAGTGGGTGAGTGGAAACTTCAGCATGAAGTGTGATAAAAAGGGTAAAAGAAGGGAGTGCAGTGAGAAGATTTTGTGGATATTCAAACAACCCGTAGCATAAAATAATGGGTATTCATTCTCTGTCACGATTTTTTATTTTGAGATTTTTTTAGTGTTTTGTTTTTGAGTTACTTCTGCATTTGAAAAAAATAAATGCATCTAAAAAAAAAAAGAATATTTGTGCTCTCAGAACATTTCTGTTATTGGTGATTACTATTTAACAGTAAGAGTGGGTGCAACATCTTTGCTGGATTGAGATAAAACGGCTAACTAACGTCTTTCAAAGCAGAACCAATAGCTGAATTTAAATAACAGGGCTAGCATACGTTCAGAACTACTCATTATTATTTTACTACTATTTTGCTGGGGTTTTTTTTCTTTAATATTTCTCCTTTTTGTGATTCTACTTCTATAAAAAGTGAAGCTGAATCATACACCTTCACCTGGCTCTCAAACTGTGAAAATAAGCTCGTCCTCCATTTCTGATTGTCAGCGGTGTCAGGAGAAGTGATATTATCTGGGACCGCTCAGATAGGCTTTTGCAACACAAAGTGAAGCCAGTTTTTCATCAAAGTTGAAACATTTTCAATACGTGCTTCTATTCATGCCCCCAGCAGGAATTTGCATCAAGCATATTTTTGCATACACTTTATATTTAATCATGCCACAGAAAAACTTTGCATCCCTTTTGGTGTGATTGTTGGTTCACACGAACCCCAGCCTTGACATGGACATTCAAATACAATCCACAATTAAATAAAATCCCAAACAAACAAATATTTGTTTGTTCTCAGATTTCATCAACATGTTTGATAACATCTGGTTCAGTTGTAAATGCTATATGAGATCCTTAGAAGACAAACCTTCCCACCAAAGAAGTACAGCTACTTTAGAGGTCTGTGAAGGTTCTCATTCATCCAGGTCATGGTAGTCTAAGGAGCTTGGAAAGAAAAGCGTCTGGACTTCTCTAAGTTTCTTGAAAACGTTTCACCTCTCATCCGAGAAGCTTCTTCAGTTCTAAGAGCAAATCTACCTAATCAACACGGGGTCCATGACCCTCTTGGGAGACACTCCCATAAGGCTTTAAATCTGGGACTCTCCACCATTTGCTCTTAGAACTGAAGAAGCTTCTCGGATGAAACGTCTTCAAGAAACTTAGAGAAGTCCAGATGCTGTTCTTTCCAAGCTCCTTAGCTACTTTAGAGGTTATTCGTATTTCAGAAAGTGAAAGATGAGCAAATTCACAGGATGATCACGCCCCCTAAATTATTCCTATGTACTTTATCATAATTGTGGATGATTAAATTATGTTTTACCAATTGTCAGACCAAACAATATAACAACTGAAAAGTGAGCTCAGTAAAGGAAAGACATTTGCATCCATGCACATTATCTTGCACATAATTACATTAGAGGCTATTACTGTTAATTCATTAGCTTTCTTTACTATGTTGCCTGAGAGTTGCATAGTGTTTTGAGGCTGGAAAAAAAAAAAAAGGAGCAGTGCCCAAAACCTAATTAATACTTGCGTATTTCTATGGGCTTACAATGTGTAGGAGAGGCTAGGGGCAAAGATGCTGCTGCTGTCACATGCTAAATACTATGCATGCTGGTTTCCCAGTTCTCTACAGGAGAACTTAAAGCTGTTGGTATAAAGTACCTCAGCACATATTCGTGTTAGTTTAAAGCTGTGACGAGTGCAGAAAGTGGTATTTTCATATGATCAGCCCAAACTACTCCTGTCATCCAAATGTGTCGCCTTCTGCGGTCACTAAATATGTAATCTATGCCAAAAGCCACCATGCCAATTTACAATCTAATGAATATTAACCCAACTGATGAAACAAGCAGTTCAGCCTTTGTATCGCTCATGTTAGCAACACAGCGTCATTGTAAATGTTTTATCTTTATTCCTGTAATGCAATGGGCCGTGCCAAAAATTACATTTCAGAAGCCTTATTCTCTCCAAATGGCATTTCTCTGTATCCGGATGGATTCGGAGCCATGCTAACGAGGAGAAAAACAATGGAAAAGGAAATAGTCACCTTGCTGGTGATTATTTTCCCTATAGTCTAAAAAGATGTCACTTCTGCTTGTTTAAATGCTAAGAAAATGCAGCAAAGGTTATGCAAAAACCCTTTAACACAGTTAACGCGTTTGTAAAGTTGATGGCTGTTTTCCTCCAATTACTTCTAGACAATACCTGCCTGGTAAAATGAGCCAAGCTCTGATTGTTTGATGATGTGTTCAACCATTCTCTCTCTCTCTCTCTCTCTCTCGCTCTCTTTTTTATTTATTTTTAAGAATGTAAGGCCAGTTTTTTTAGTTGTTGTTGTTGTTGCCGCTTCCTTTGTTGTCAGTGAATTTTTTAGAAGCTGAGAACAAAATTGTCACCACTTTAGAGGACCCATGCTGTGACCAAAATGTGAAAGGTTTTAGGACTGTATTTGAAGAAGAGAAAGACATAAGAAATAGCTCACCCAATGGCAATTTGTATTGAGAATGTAATTTAGTGTCTTTGTCTGAAGAACAGACTTCTATCATAAATTGACATGGCTGACCAGAGAGTCTCTGCAGTTCGCACTTTGCTCATTTTTACCCTCACTTCAGGGTAATTTTGAGCACTTGTGTAATTTTGGCCCAAATACTTGATCCCCTTCTGCAAATTATAAAACTTAGACAAGTTAATATCTTACAAATATTTTCACTCAGACCAGAGTTTGCTGGTGTGTAAGTGACTTATTTCTACAAAGCAAAGGTGAGACTGGAAAAAAAAAAAGAAGAAAGTAGTGGTCAGTTTACTGACAAAGACAAAATGAATAAAATAATTTCATATCTTTGAGTATTATTTAATATTTTGCTTGAAACCACAAGTTAAATCCAGTGCAGAGATCTGCACTGGATTATAATTCCAGGCAGACACAGACAGGTACTTGACACTACTGATCAATAGTTGTGCTTGAAGAAAGGCATGAATGTCCCAAAACCTACTCCTCTTTGAGTGATCACATGAGGCTGACTCCAAAAACAAGTCAATCCCCACAGACTTACATGTTAAACTAAACTAAAAAGCAGATTCACAGCATAAGACAAGGATAAGATTTCTTTTTCCTTGGTTTCAATATAAAATTTTGCCTTCATAATAACTAGCAGTGTGATTTAATGTATTTTGACAAATATAGCTTGCTGTGTGGTTAACTGCCCATGGTTTTTTTTTTTTATAGTCTGTGATCCTGCAAAGACAAAATCAAGTGGATCCATGCAGCTTTCTTCTACTCCAGCCCAAAACGATTTTGAAACTTGATTGCATAACACTCTTTGCAAGGATAATAGATAGATAGATTCATAGATTGAGATTTACAAGGATCATGCATCATTTATAAAAACTACATGTGTCATACATTCTTCCAGGACAGACGAACATTTGAGAAGCACAAACTGTTCACTTCTTACTTCATACATACTCCTTACAAATATGTGCCTGCACAGAAAACAAATCGGCTCTTTTGCTAATGAGAGCTGCTGTAGCACAAATCCCTAAGCTTTCACTTGGTTTTAATACATGTTGTGGGAACACGGACAAAACTTCTCCAAACAAGTTAATCTTGGTTTAATCTATTGTCTGTGTTTAAAGTGGGAACAGCACCGGAAAGGAAGCCGGATTACAGAAATTGGATCAATTCCAGCGAAGAATCTATTTTTTTTCCCTTTTTTTTAAATTGTTTTTGAACCCACTAGAACAAACAAATCCTCTAGAATCCAAAATATGAGACTACTTAATCTCTCAGATTCTGTTATTTTAATTCACTTTGGCTAGTAGTGGTGAAATTACAGACAGGCTCTGCTGAGAAAAACCTGCAATGAGGATGTTGTGATGTCCAGATGGTGAGTGCTTACTTTTATAACCCCCAGTTGTATCACATTGTGTTGAGCTGGATGCAGCAGCCCTGGCGATGAATTTAGATTGACTTTACTCTACTACTCACTGTCTCAGAAGGGAACTTGTTGAATATGATTCAAAATGTTTCAGTTCCCAACGCTGTAAAGCTGAGGGAGTGAGGGGCCCACTGTAAGACTGAGAGGAGCAGATGAGTAGAAAGTGTATACTTTAGACTATATTTTAGATTGTACCATAAGTCAAGCTCAGCCTTAATCCAGATCAGCTGATTTCAGTGCCAGCCCACATCAGCCCATAATTAGCTGTTACCCCCTTTTAGGTATCAGCTGACCTAACAGCTGATGGGCAGTGCTATTTCAGTCACACAGGCAACGGGCTGTTGACCTCCTTGCAACCTCTGGTTGCTGAAGAAAACTGTGTATTCTCAAACCTTTTGGCAAGTGGTTGCTGGAAGCTGCTGGCTGAGGGTGGGTGAAGTCGGACCCAAAAGGGTGCTGCATCACAAACCTTGTTATTGCCATAGTGTGCATTGAAGATGCACACTTGTTTGCAAATACTCATAACCATCAGGTAGCGGTGAAGCCGTGAAGAGTGTGACACAAACCAGAAACTGAGACCATCAAAGTAAAAGCTGTGCCTTCCCACTGAAGCCAACATGCTTCCAGAGGCGCAGCTTCTACTTTCAGGGTTTGCATCACAGTCTTGACGATTTCACAATTTCTTAGAGAGTATTTGAAGACAAGCCAGTGTTTTCCATACAAACTATGGCAAAATGACAGCAATCTGCTCACGACCAAACCAGAGATGGTAAGGGGGTTTTCAGTATAGCACTATTATACAGCTTTCAGTCTGCGTGACTGGAGCTTAGCCATTGCCAAGCATGAAATGTACAGTGTTTGCTTCCATATGTGTCTTTATCACTGCATGTGAGTGAAACCATCTCTACACTGTGCTTTGACTTTCATATGATGGTCACATCAGGAGGCCTTCAAATTCAACTAGTCCTTATCCCTCACCAGGTCAGGCTTAGCAGCAGGTATTTTAAGCTTCTTCGCAGTTCTTTACTTCTTTACAGTTTATGCTAGTTACTGACCCTCTGACTCTTACCAGCAGTTTGAGCTCTTTTCTAGTGAACTTCTATTTGTTACTGTCAACCCGAGTAATATTTGCAATATCTATTTCAGCCACCTTCACTGGCTGGAGTATTCAAGTGGATCTTTATGACAGTATCTGTGCATGACTCAATGTATGACTACATTTTAATTATTTTACCTGCCTAAACATTATCATCATCTTCCTCTGGTTTAGTTCTTTAGTTTCATGTATCTTGGTGTTTATCTTATTTTTTTCATCACTGTCTGTGCCTCCCTGTCTGTCCATCGATGTTGTCCATGTCTCCACTTCAACAATTCCCTGTTTTATTGTGTTAATCAGTCTCTGTTGGTTTAACTCGCAGCTTTTGTGATTGCCTGTCTTCCCTTCATTGGTCCACCTGTTTTGTTTTGTTTTTTTCTTATCAGCACTTCATGCACAATTTGACATTTTTATTCCTTTATATTATTGTTATTCTCTTGAACTTTATAATCTCCTGAGAGAAGTGTGTCCTAAGCCAAGACAGACTGCATTAACTTTAACCAGAGTTTCTGGTGAAAATGAACATTTTTTTTATGTGAATGGTTAACAATGTGACAGATTCCTGATTTATTATTTACAAGCAAATGTATTTATTTAACACAGCCACAATAGTGGGGGTGGGGAGTATGCTACAAGTGCTGGTTCTGAACCTGGAAAAATATGGGAAGCTGCATCAACAAAGTCATCTGTCATACCATGTTTACCAAATGAAATGAGGATTATCAAAAAAGTGATTTCCATACAGGATTGGTCAGGGCCTGGGTTAACAAGTGCCTCTGCTGCTGTTGACCAAAGGTGTGCTGGTGGAAACTGTCATAGCACTGCCAAGACAAAGGAAGAGTGTTAATAATGGTCCATCAACACTTTGAGATCATTGATGAAGAATTATGGGGAAGGTCAGAAGGAGTTACAATGTGTCCTTGCCGATCTAGAGAAAGGATTTGATAGGATGTTAAGTAAGGAATTGCGGTACTTCTCAAGGAAGTCATGAGTGGGCTAAAGGTGGGGGTGGGACTACATCAAATATTGGTTCTTATATATGCAGACGACACTGTGATGTGTAGTGAGAGCAAGGAGCAGGTGAAAGAGAGTCTGGGGAGGTGGAGGTGTATACTGGAGAGAAGATTGGGATGGTTTAGGCATGCGCAGAAGATGGATAGTGTCTGGACAAAGGATGTCAAGTGTGGAGATGATCTGCTGCAGTGACCGCTAATGTGGGGAAGAAGCAAATGTGTATTTTATAGGATGTGATCTTCTGTTTAAGCTACATTGTGTCCTGTAGATTGAATTAACCTGAATCATCTGAATATGATGGGAATTTTTTGTTTTAAAGATAAATAAAACTGAAAAAAAAAATTGTATTAAAAAAATCTAAATCCAGTAACAGGATACTTTGTTATTTAGACAAAGACAGAAAGTCAGCATGCAGTCTCTGTAATGTAACACATATTGTGCACAGTGAGTGTCAGCATCGATGAAGCCATGTGTCTCTCTTGCTGGCAAACAAAAGTTATCAATCTTGCTTTCCCTTCACAGTGCCTGTAGCTTGGAGAATTAACTCAGTCACACAGAGATATGTAAACAGAGAATAAGATGGATCTGGCTGGGGAAGAAGTTTACACACCCCAAAAAAATCAATGCCGAATACAAAGTAGGCTCTAAAGTATGCTACAGTATCAGGAAAAGAGATTTTCTATATGGCTCCATTGATTATATGATAATAGTTTCAGGGGTTTTAAATATAATGTAAAATTAAATAAAGGTTCTTAAGCATCTCTGTCTAGTTATTGACAAATGTATATATGCAGTATAGCATATATGCATAATTGACATATAACCATAGTTGCTGGCAGGAATATATATGTCACATGCATATTGCAGGCATCTATGCAGCTGCTCAAGCATAATGTAACACTGAACACCTGACAGCATCAGTGAGGATCTATATTTCTATCACAAAGGGGAATGCAGGCATGGGACTGGAGTATTAAGATACAAACATGCAAACATTCTCAAGCAAAACATGCTCATCAGCCATCTACTTTCCACTTGGGAAGTGAAATATCAATCCTAGCTTGAATGTGACATTTAATGGTTTAATTCATTGTGATTGCTTCAGATGTTTTTCCCCTTTTTGAGCAACAGTATCATACTGGCTCACTCACTGCACGCTCAGCTAACATAATACACATGTAGACCCTTGTTTTAAAGAGTAATCTTTCAGAGGCAATTGGCCCTATCCGGCAAGCCGCCACATCTTATGCCACCCGGTAACAGCTTTCCCAAGCCTCTGATAGGCTAAGATGCCAGATGGCTAACGATGATGGATAGTTTATTTACCGAAGTGAAACAAGGCTGTGAAAAGATGTAAGGGGGGAACAAAAACAATTTCTCCAAGCAAGGCGGTGACAATCTCCTTTTCTTTTGTCTCCTTTGTTCTTGGATTTTGTTATGCTTGCTTTTGTTTGTGCTTCTTCCCTGTTAGATTATTTTCATTGTTGTCCACTTCTTGTCTTGGTTTGCTTTTTTAAGGGCCCTTTAGCATATCTGAGACCTTTCCACACATATTCTTTCCTGGTATTATTTTCATCTACTGTCTTTCTTTTCTTTATTTTTCTTTATTGAACCATTGTTTTTAAAGAATGGGACAGCCTGTTGCAGAAAGCTCACATTTGCATCTCTGTT
This sequence comes from Tylochromis polylepis, assembly GCA_015107715.1. Taxonomy (NCBI): domain Eukaryota; kingdom Metazoa; phylum Chordata; class Actinopteri; order Cichliformes; family Cichlidae; genus Tylochromis; species Tylochromis polylepis. Next base: position 3,422 of record VVHJ01060519.1, on the reverse strand, counting down.
TATAAGATCATTTACACACAGGTCTCTATGTGAATATATTGTGTGTAAGAGAAAGTTTACTTGGTCACGTCAGCATGCATGCCTGGTCTGACCCCCATTAACACAGCTAGAATGACCTCTGACACTGAATAACTTTCCTGTTGTTGTCTAGCCAGTGATGCTAGATTGAGGGGCAACAGGTTAGAGGGATGGCAAACAGGGAGACAGAAACTGTGGAGATTGCAGCTTTCTACACTGATAGTATTAATACTGTCGTTTTGTTTAACCACTGTCCTTTAAAGGTCGTGTGGAAGTGCAATCTACACTGATAGCAACCTATTGTTACTTGCCGTAACAGAAATCCAAACTGGGACAAAGCCTTTATTTATGTTCAAGATTTAGAAAGCAAATGAAAGAAAGGGGTAGGATAGATGTACAGCCAACAAAAGGAGACATTAAGAATGAAAACAGCAACTAGAAAGATTATGGGTTCATGTACATTGCTCCAAAAAATTAAAGGAACACATGAAATCACATCAGATCTCAATAAAAAAAAAATCCTGCCGGGTATCCACACTGATGTGGCCTGGTTAATGTGTAAGCACCAAACAGATGCCAAATCGTTTGATGAAACAGAAAACTATCAAACTACAGAGGGCTGAATTCAAAGATACCCCGGCAATTGAAGTGAAAAACTGATGTGACAGGCTAGTCTACTTTGCCAAAATTTCATTGCTGTAACTCAGGGGATCTCCTGGGGGATCTCCTCTCAGATCTGGACCAGGGAATCACTGAGCTCCTGGACCTTCTGAGGTGCCACCTAGCAGTATCACATGGACTGAAACATAATGTCCCAGAGGTGATCTATTGGATTTTAGGTCAGCCAAGCGTGGGGGCCAGTCAGTAGTATCAATTCCTTTACCCTCCTTGCTGCCTCTATACTCTCCCCACATGAGATAGAGAATTATCGTGCACCAGGAGGAACCCAGCATCTGCTGGGCCAGTGTGGGCTCTAACAATGGATCCAAGGAGTTCATCCTGATGCCTAATGGCAGTCAGTGTGCTGTTGCCTAGCCTGTTAAGGTCTTTGTGTCCCGCTATGGATAGTCTACCCAGACCATCACTGACCCACCACCAAACTGGTTATGCTGAATGATGTTACAGGCATGACCAGTTTGGTCCATGGCTTCTCTAGACACTTTCATATGTGCTCAGGGTAAACCTGCTTACATCTGTGATAAGCACAGGGCCCCAGTGGTGGACCTACCAATTTTAGTATTCTAAGGAAAATGCTAATTGGGCTCCACGGTGCCATACGGTGGAAACAATGCACACACTACTAGAGGACGTTGGGCCCTCAGGTTGCCCTCATGAAGTCTGTTTCTGATTATTTGATTAGACACATTCACACCAGTGGCCTGCTGGAAGACCTTTTGTAAGGCTTTGACAGTGCTCACCTGTTCCTCCTTGCACAAAGGAGCAGATGCCAGGGCTAATGGGTTAAGGACTTTCTATGGTCCTGTCCAGCTCTCCTAGAGTAACTGCCTGTCTCCTGGAATCTCCTCCATGTTAAGACTGTGCTGAGAGACACAGCAAACCTTCTGGCAATAGCACGTATTGATGTGCCATCCTGGAGGAGTCGGACTACCTGTGCAACCTTTGAAAGGTCCAGGTACTGCCTCATGCTACCAGTAGTGACACTCACTACTGCAGGATGACATGAAATGAAAATGTATTCACCCAGCTCAATTTTTATGTACACATCCATTGGTCCATCTTGGCATATTTCTTATGTTGGTAATACGTACACAACTGACTTATGGTTTCATGGACTCTATTCCTGTCATTACCGAGGTGGGTTTCGGTACTAGTCCAGTGTGAATTTGCCAAGTCAACACACTTTCTACTCACAAAAGTCAGAGCTGTCATCACGAACATTAGCTAGAGTTAAGAGACGTTTTAAGAAATCAAATCTATCTTAAATCAGTGATAGTGGCTGCTGCATAGGTTATGTAGTTTTTCCTTTGCAGAGGATTGAGTCATGTGGAGCTTTTAGCTTGCTAGCGAGAATATAACTATGAGTTTGAAATTGGTGACCTTTTAACTATATGAGATGTTTTTCCTTAATGCTGTGCCCACACTCTACAGATCGTAAGAACATCAGCCGAAGATCTGACCAAAAAGAGAACTAGGCCGAAAGCATTTTGGTTGCTGGAAGATGGGATTCTGAGTGCATTTACAGTACACTTGCAGTGCAATGCATTGTGAGTTATTGTCCCTTCTTCACCTGTTCAGATATATTTAGATGCAGATCACGTGCTAAAAAAATGGAATCAAATCTAAATTGTTTGCCCATTGCATTTTAAGGGAGATGAAAATGGATGAAAACACACAAAAGCTATAAGGAATCTGGAGATGGAGGATGAGAGAAAGAGCACTGCTTTCCTGCTGGTGCCAATATAAGGGCTAAAAAACATGTGAACACTGATTACAACTCACACACACATACACACGCGCACACAAACACACGCGCACACCAAGGGCCACAGATGGTGACAAGACACCAATAAAAATTCGCTTACAATCTGCTGGGAGCTATATGAAAGCTCTTCGATGTCAACCTATCTTCCCATACACACACACACACATACACGCACAATCACACAAGCACACATGTTTGCACTCACAGTTGCTCACAGAGACCAGTCTGTGGGATTTAATTGGGTCCTTTCAGTTTACCACTGAGTTGACAGCTCAAAGCAATTAAAGACACAGACAGTCCCCAGCACGCTACTGAGGAGCGCTTGATTTTCAGACAGCCACACCTGAGGGGCACTTGTCATCTATAACCTCAACAGCGGAGGGGTGCTTGTTTTGTTGACAAGCATTGCTGCTGAGCACTTGTTTTACAAAACACTGTTTGAGGGGTCCTTGTTTTCTTACATTCCAGGTACACCTGAATACCATTTGTTGTATAAGCACTGTGGGATGGTGGAAACAGTGTTTCTGTATAAAGAGCTATTGAAGGACTGGTTAACAGCACTTAAAAACGTCTGTTGCTTTATTTGTTTCATTTATTATGTAATCTAATGTGTTTTTGGGGATGTATAAAAAAGTCTCATTCTTATTAACATGCAAGCACCTTTTTAATATTGTCATGTTTTTATACAAAGACACACACACACATGCACACACTCAAAATTACATATAACTGAAACAATCTATTAATTAAATTATCTATAAACTGCTATGCTTATATGTATAAAGCCTAACTTTATACATTACAAATTAAACGACGGACAAACAGAGAGTTTTGTCTTATTTATTTTCCTCGTCATTATCCAAATTTGGGAACTATCCATATTGTTCTACCTAATGCAATCTGTATTTACTCACAAGAAAATAAGTAGGACCAGGTCATACTTTATGGTGTAGAGAGAAAT
>VVHJ01060517.1:0-17994 GCA_015107715.1 Tylochromis polylepis | reverse complement strand
AGAAGAATGGGCAAGAATTTCAGTCTCTAGATGTGCAAAGCTGGTAGAGACATACCCTAAAAGACTGGCAGCTGTAATTGCAGCAAAAGGTGGTTCTACAAAGTATTGACTCAGGGGGCTGAATAATTACGCACACCCCACTTTGCAGTTATTTATTTGTAAAACATGTTTGGAATCATGTATGATTTTCGTTCCACTTCTCACGTGTACACCACTTTGTATTGGTCTTTCACGTGGAATTCCAATAAAATTGATTTATGTTTGTGGATGTAATGTGACAAAATGTGGAAAAGTTCAAGAGGGCCAAATACTTTTGCAAGCCACTGTACCCTGGAGCCCAGAGGTTTGAACTTTTTTTTTAAAGTAATGCAGTAGTTACTTTTCCTAGTAATTAGTTACTTTTATAATATTGTAACTCGGTTACTTTTTTGAAGAAGTAACTATAACTATAACTAATTACTTTTTCAAAGTAACTTGCCCAACATTGCTCATGACTGCTTATGCTATCTGGGTCTGGCTGCTGGGCTGAGGTTGGCATTTACTCAGCTTTAACATCACTCTGGTTTTTTGGCTAGCTTAGCGTTAGCATGCTTCCAAAGAGTCGAAGCTGTTGTTAGCAGCATAACGCGGTTGTTTCAGTCTTGGATGCAGCTTGCACTTTACCATTGTTATCTCGTCCTTTAAAAATAAAATAAAAGTAATATTCATATCCATGCTGTAGACATTATTGTCCCTTTCTGGCACACAAACTGAAATCTGCTGATTGTAGCACAAGTACAAATGGAACCAATAAGAGGGCTTGATATGCATGCAGACTAACAATTCCAAGGAATTGAACTACTGGGTACTACTCGATTCCCATTCCTACCTCAAGCCGCTTTATATTGTAAGGTAAAGACCCTACAATAATACAGAGAAAAGCTTAACAATCATATGACCATCTATGAGCATGCTCTTTGGCGACAGTGGGAAAAAAAAGCTTCCTTTTAACAGGAAGAAACCTCCGGCAGAACCAGCCTCTGGGTGGGGAGACCATTGCCATGACTGGTTGGGGTGAGTGGACAGGACAGAAACATACTGTAAAAGAGAGCCAGAGATTAATAAAAACATGAATAAAAACGAATGATTAAATCCAGACGTGTCACCGGACGTCCGGGGGACACAGACGAAGGAGGGGCAAAAGGGCTGGAGTCCAGGTGAAACGGGGGTTGCTTTGAAGATGAGGAATTGGTGTTGGCTCTCTGCGGGGCAGTACCACTTCCTGTTTCTGTTACGACACACGGTAGTGTTTTCAATTTAATAAAAAACTTAGCTTTTTCTTATTTCATAGTCTAATCTTCACGTGCTTTATCCAAAGCACATTCTGTTAAATCACCCACTAATTATGCTCATAGTATTCATTCACTGTGTCATTAGGGATTCGCTAGCTTAGCTTAGCACGCAGCCAACTTGCTGGTAGCATGGCCTCTTCACCCAAGTGGGTGTGTCCACACATGGCTGATAGCACTTTGGCTCTTTGGGACCCCTACATGGGTTTCCTATGGGCACACCCATGGTGGGTTGCCTACTCATGGGGGCCCTGAAGGGTAAAACTACTGTAGGCCCTGCATGGGCTAAATCAAATTGGGGGCAGTGAACTTTTTCTGTGGATAAGTTGATTATCGGTTGCCCACAGAATACCCAGAATGGCATAACTGCTATGGGCTTTACATGGGCCAGTCTACATAGTGACTCATGAGTCACTGATGACTCATGACTACATGAATTTTATATGAAAAACACACTGTGGGTTACCCAAAGAGTGAAGGTTGAACAGCAAACCCAGTGGAAGAATATGGAGGGGTGGATAGGTGTACAGGGAACCGGTGCTTCTTCACCAGTTTCAGATCCAGGAAACTCGATCGAGGAGTGGGGGACTCAACTGAGAGCTACACCACCTGAAGACTTGCTTCAGGGCTGTCCAGAGCCTGCCAGCACCACTGTAGAGGTGTGAGGAGGTTAATTGTGGTCTCTGACCTGCTGTCCTGTTCTTTGTAGCTGTGTCCTCCTCCCCCACAGGAGCAGCTTGTGCAACATCCCTGGTACCCATGTGGGGGGAATTCGATGAAACCTCTGATTTATATCAGAAATCTCGGCCAAGGTGTTGTTGCTGCTGCTGTGCCCTCTGACTCCTTTCTGTTTTCCACAGCATTAGTAATCTGTTTAGTATGGCTGGGTGGCTGTGGCACAAGGGGTAGAGTGGGTCGTTTACCAATCTGGTTGGTGGTTCGCTTTGAGATCTCAGTTAGAGTAGAAATATGCTATATAAGTACCAGTACCAGTTTCTCTCAGTTGCTTGGGTGCAAATCTCCTATCAGAAAAGTCATTCTACTCTACTCTTACTGCAATTCTCAAATCAGTAACACATGTCCCCACTAACACTAGCCTTTCTTATTGTTTTGATACACACAGCAAATTTTTCTAGACATGCTTCAGTGCTAAAGATATTTTGGTTCTGTTCATCTCATCTATCACTTTCCTGAATACTGTCCAGCACTGAATTAGCTTTTACAGTCAAATTACTTCAGACTCAAATATGTATGAAAGAGCAAGCATATAATATCTTTATGCATTTATCAACCACTTTATTAGGTACACTTTGTTAGTGCAAGGTTGGACTGCATTTTGCCCTCAGAGCTGCCATAATTGTTCTTTGCAGAATTTCAGCTTGGTGCTGGAAACATTCCTTAGAGAATGGACCACACTGTTTGTCAGATCTGTCTTCTGCTCATCCAAATTTCCTCTTGGTCCACATCCCAACGGTGCTCTACTGGACTGAGATCTGTGACTGTGGAGGTCACTGGGGTATGCCATTTTCCCAATCTTTCATTGTGAACTGTAGCCTCAGTTTTCTGGTCCGAGCTAAAGGAGTGACACCTGTTGTGGTCTTCTGCTGTTGTAGCCCATGTGTTGTGTGTTTATAGATGTTCTTCTCTATACCTCTTTTGTAACTAGTGATTGATTGAGTTAGTGTTGCCTTCCTATCAGCCTCTGACATCAGCAAGGTATTTTCCCTCAGAGAACTGCCACTCTCTGCCGCTCTCTTTTTTAAGCCAGTCTCTGTAAACCCCAAAGATGGCTGTGTGGGAAAATTCTGGTAGATTACAGTTTTTCTCAATTGATATGGCGCAATTCTTACAGCAGAAAAGTGATGCTCATCACTCTAATGCAGTTCTCAAAACAGTTATGACATTTTTCATAACACAAAGTGACCTGTGCAAAAGACCCTCCATCAATCAAAACTTTTTCAAATTTGTCAAAACATGAATAGTCAGTCGCTTCAAGGATGAATGAATAAAAACCTTTCGCCACCCTTTAAAGACTTAGTCATCAAAATGTCAATTTTTTTTTCTAAAAACCTTACTGACTTTGGAAAGAGTTCTGTAAAAATGTAGGCCTAACACAGAGTAAAAAAATTTCAGAAACAAAAGTGAAATGTGAAGGATTTTTTTAAACTTTACAAAATTGCCGAAATGCAAAATAATAGTTGTGAAAGTATATGCATCAGAAAACAGACAGAGAAAATATGTACATCTGAGAACATAGCACCAACTACTGTATAGTCCAGTATAGTCACGCTACATATATTCAGGAACCAGTTTATTAGGTATGCCCGTTCCACTGCTTTTTAAAGTAATCTAAATGGTTAATCAGCCTTTCACATCACCAGCAACTCAAAGCATTTGGGCATGTAGACTCAGTCGAGAGAGCCTGTGGATACCAGACAGGTTAGAATAGCCACAGGTTTCCCACACAACCATCTCTAGCGTTTACAATGAATGGCCTTGAAAAGAGAAAATATCCAGTGAGCAGCAATACTCTGGGTGAAAATACCTCACTGATGTCAGAGGTCAGAGGAGAATGGCCAGATTAACTTACTCAACCACTCATTACAAACAAGGTATGCAGAAGAAGAACATCTATGTGCACACAACATATCAAGCATGGTCCAGATGGGCTACAACATCAGGAAACAGGAAACTGAGGCTACATCTCACATGGAGAACATGTTTGTATTTGCTTTGACAATGTGTTACTGGCGTTGCTCTCTCATATATAGACTGAAGGGATTGTAAAAACGAATTAAATGATGGACAGTATTCAGGAAAGCAATAGATCTAAAATTTCTGACTGACAAAAGTCCAAAATGTTTTGATGAGTTATGAGATCCAAGTGAGAAGTGCATAAACACAATAACAAATATATTTAGTAATGAAGTTAGTTAGCTTAGCTTATGAGACATCTGCTTATATCTTACTGAATCAACCATGGAAATCAATTTTGAGGCTCCTCCACCTGCTGAGTTCCACTTCTGACTATAGTCCTATTTCTGCTTAGCTGTGGAGGCAGAGTCACCCATCTACAATGCAGGCAATAGCTCTCTTTGTATAGCAAGCATTCAAGGTGAGTAGACTCATTAGAAAATAGATGTATGTATCACTACTATTTTATTATTACATTAATATGACATGAAATCCAACACAGTACTAGCAATGTGTGCCTAATATAGCGGCTAGTGTGTGTATATATTACACCTGATCTGAGTAAGTTAAAACAAAGGAAATAGAAAAAGCACACAGGGGAAAGATGTTTTTGAGTATTCCGCTGCAACCCAGAAGGTGACAGTAATACAACAACACATGCCAAATGTCGTAAAACCCACGGATGTCGAGAAGAAGTAAAAAGCAACACACGGCAGAGGGCAGCAATCTGTGTAATAAAAGAAGTGTTCTGGTCCACTTCCGGTTATAGCAGTCCCAAACAAACACGATTGGGCTGAGGTTTTAAAAGGCAGATTTATAAGTCATTTCCGTGCTCAAAATGGGTAAGTACCCGCACGTTTTATCCCATGACATGTCGAGAGACTTTGCGGCGTTTCTCATATGATGTATTTTTGTAAATCGTGGACGTTAGCCCTAGCCGTGAGCTTGGCAGTGTAGCTAACAACCGCCCGGCCTTGAAGCTTAACTAGGTGACAGTAGTATTGTATGCCAGTTGCATACACTGCAATAACGTGTGTACAGTTTTCCTAAGAACTGGAGTTAACGCAACGTTTACGTGGGGGTGGGGGGGTCTTGTTGTTGTTGTTGTTGTTGTTGTATCCTGTCTTTGCTGCTGTGTTGCATGGGGATGCTTAACTCACTCAGAAATAAGAACATCACCCAGGGGCTAACAGTCTTTCTCAGTTTTGTTTTTGAGGCGTAATCATTATGCTTTTAAAAAATAATAATAATAAAAAATATTTATTAACACAAGAATTACGGTGATCAGATGTGTTCAAAATAAAAATACTTTTCATTCACATATGGAGAGTAAATTAACACAAAGATCAAGCTGTGTGGAATACCTGAAACTTCAGTAAAGTTAATTTTAAAAGAGGCTTACTATTGTGTGTATTGTGTGGGTGTGTAAAACTTTCATACACTCATTGGTTGCATGTCATGGTGCTGACAACATGAGGTGAACAGAGAAATTACACTTTATTAATCCTGTTTGTGGTGGTGGGCCACAATACACAATACATTTAAGGTAGGAAGGAAGGGTCATATAAAATCTGACCTGGGGCCATGATTGGCCCACAGGCCGGACTTTGGACATGCCTGTTTTAAATGTAATTCACAAATAATGTAGTAGACCCCTTGAAGTAAAGCTAAAAGTTTGCAGCTCAATTTTTAAGTTTCAAGCATCTTGATTGTTTGAGGATACTGTATTATAGAATAGATGCTTATATACTTCACAGTGGTTTTGTATGCTTGCAGCTGTGGCCATGAGTTCAACATGTCCAGGGCTGTACTGTGGCAGGATGATGGTCAACGGCTCAGTGGAGGGAGAATGTGGTGTGAGTACTAAACATAAGTTATTGTTGATGTGCTGTTGGATAGACATACATCCACATACCATCTAACTTTGTGCCTGACATTATAAAAGAGAGAGAGCTTCATAATAATTTAGGTTTTCATATTGAGATCCAGTCAGTTATGGTGTAGCAGACTGTTGTGAAGAAATTTGGAAGCGCTTGTCCTGCATGTTCAAGTTGTGAACCAATGGAGCCTGTCACAGCCTGGACTTTCACTAATTGTAGGCGCAATGCAGCGGGACACACAACCATTCACACATATAGCTAATTTAGAAACATGAATTGACATGTGGCAGGAAGCTGGAGAAGCCAAACGCTCACAGGCACAGAGAGAACATCCAGTCTCCACTTAGAAAGGTCCTAACTAGCCAGCGGTTAAGAAACGCTCCTTACTCTACCAGTGTTCTTATATTTTCAGTTAAAATAACTAGTGTAAAATAGTTAATGAATAGTTTTTTTTCTCCCACACACTGCCAGCGCATCATTAATTCCCCCCTCCCAGGTGGAAAATTTTCTACCTGGTGCACTGCGCTGAACATGCATGTTTATATGCTACCAGATTGGGAAAAATGTGGCGACAGCGGGAGTTTCAGACGAGCGAGTGAATGAGACTCGCTGTCGATTGGATTTCATGAGGAGGATGCAGAACAAAATTCGGTAATTTGCAAAACATGCCGTAAAACTATTGCAGCAAAAGGCAGCAGTACCACGAATTTATTCCACCAGCTGAAAAGTCGTCCACTGCAAAATTAAGACTGTTTTAAACTCCGCATGTCAACGTCTCCCCACACGCCAAAGAAAACGTTAAATAAATGAGCTGCGACACCTGTGACTGTCCTTGGTCAGTCGTTTTTATAGTCGCTGTCTAGAGTTTTGTTTCTGTAATTTCAGGTCATCACATTTTTAATTTTACTATTTTTATGCGTTGTAAGCACAAAAGAGCAACTTTTTAAGTTCAATTATTTTATTTTGTCTCATGAACTGAGACTGATGGTTAAAAAATGGTTAAAATAAAACATTTGAATTCATTCAGATTTTTTGTATTCAAAGTAGAAAAAACATTGAATGGTCGATTTGAATGGGTATACCAGTGCAATTAAATGAAAGAAAACTTTAAGAGTGGATTTGGATGTGTCTATGATACAATAATGCGTCTCTTTTGGCAGGTTTGTCCTCGAGGAGAGCGGGCCAACATACAGAAAGTGTGTGAGCGCTGCATCGAGTCCCCTGAGATCTATGACTGGCTCTATCTGGGATTTATGGCCATGTTGCCTCTAGTGTTGCACTGGTTCTTTATTGAATGGTACTCTGGAAAGAAGAGGTGAGACATAATTCCAAAGTAATTTATTTTTGGGCTGTGTGAAATGACCAAAACACATTTCAAAAAATGAGTAACTCAAGGCCAAACATAAAATATTACTATATAAAATAGCAAATGTAAATAACATGTAAACTGTAGCAGTAATATACATCTATTTCTTTTTCTATTAAATAGAAAAAGAAATAGAAAAGAAATAGTCCCAAATTTGAATTAAAGCATTCAAACTTATGCAATGAACTGCCATTCAAACCATGGCTTATATGAAAACATGTAAACTGAAAAAAGGCAAATAACCAGTTTAAACAAAATGCATGCATGCAGGCCTAACATTAGATTAAATTTAAAATACCAGATGTACTTGAAAGTTTAAACTTTGGCAGCAATAAGGCTTATGACAAAAACAAAACACTCCGTCTTATAACTGTAGCATTATATGAAAATAATTATGAAAAGATAAATAACTTCAAATAAAAACGAATACAGGGCTAACATAACCCCGACCCCAGCCCTCAGAATCTGGTATACAACTAACACATAAAAAGAACACCGTGCAGTAAAACATGGTGGTGTTAGTGTGATGTTCTGGGGCGGTTTTGTTGCTTCAGGATCTGGATGACTTGCTGTAATTGATGGAATCATGAATTCTGCACTCTACCAGAAAATCATGGAGGAGCGTGTCCAGCTGTCAATTCATGACCTGAAGCTCAAACACACTTGGACAATGATCAAAAACAAACCAGCAAGTCCACCTGTTAATGGCTTAAAAAAAAAATTTAAAATGAAGGTTTTGGACTTGTGTAGTCAATGTCAGGACTTAAATTTATTTGCTTTGGCATGACCTTAAACAGGTCATTCATGTTCAAAACCCTCCAGTGTAGCTGAATTTAAACAATTTTGTAAAGAAAAATGAGCCAAAATTCCTCTAGTTACATGAAAGACTCATTGCCAGTTATTGAAAATGCTTGATTGCAGTTCTTGCTTCTAAGGGAAGCATAACTAGTTAGTAGGTTTAGGAGGCAATTACTTTTTCACGTAAGACCATATAGGTTTGGATAACGTTTTGCTTTAGTACATTTTGTACTTACTTAGGTTGTTTTTATGTAATATCACTATTTGCTTTATGTTCTTCAATATGTGTGCAAAAAATATCCCCAAAATTCCTTGTGAGAAGAGGAATTTTAAAGTAAATTTCACAGGGAAGCAAGAGAAGCCACTGCAGGGAAAATGTGTGTTTTCTGTTTCACTCAGTGTGGCATTTTGAGTCTAATTAATGTTTGGGGTTTTTGGGGGGATATTTAATGAAAACAGAATAATAAGGAATTCAAATTGTGCCGCTGCTAAGTGCTGGTATGAACTAATTTTTCAGTATCACTCGGATAATAAATGTCTAATTTTGAAGGTCTTGCACAGAACAATGATTTGTCTCAATTTGGAAGTAGAAAATAACTAATTACCCAGGGCTTTATGTCTTTAAGGTTTTCCTGTAGTGTGACAATTTTTGGCTTCATTATCTGGCTTCATTTTAGTTTTACTTTAATAGTTGCCTCAAGGCACTTTATATTGTAAAGGCCCTACAATATTAGAGAGAAAAACCCAACAATCAGATAAATGTAGCTGTGTACATTAAGCCTATATGTTTCTTATAGGCTGCCTTCTACTAATACAGCCTATATGTACATATGTCACTTAGAAAATATTTGTTCCAAGCACAGAACCATGTGGAATTCTTTGAGCACTCTTGTCTGTGAGGACAATGTGTTTTCTTTCTGTCATTTGATCTCATGTTCTGCCTTTGTAGTTCCAGTGCCTTATTACAACATGTGACCGCCATGTTGGAGTGCAGTATGTCAGTTGTGGTCACTCTGCTGGTCACAGAGCCTGTGGGAAAGCTCACTATCCGTTCTTGTCGAGTGCAAATGCTTTCAGACTGGTACACCATGCTGTACAACCCAAGTCCAGACTATGTCAACACATTACACTGCACTCAGGAAGCTGTGTACCCACTGTGAGTATTGCCAGTAATAATTTTGCCAAATTCTACAATTAATCACAAAACAATAATTCCCAGCATTCCACAGAAGAGGACAGGGTGTGTTTGTAGGAGGGCATCAAGGCCATGCTATGGGACAATGAGCTCTGTATGTATCTTAGGACAAAAAAAAAAATACAATTAAATGTTAAATTAAAAAAAAAAAGCTGATAAATAAAAGAACTTAAACCAGCCTACTCACAACAAATTTATCATGGCAGCTCTTTGGTATCTAGATGTGGCTAGATTTGGCTAAATTAAACATGCTTTGGATAAGGAGGATAATAATACAGTAATTTTGCCATCCATCCATCCATTGTCCGCTTATCACGGGGGCAGCAGCCTAAGTAGAGACACCCAGACCTTCCTCTCCCCAGTATCCTCCTCTAGCTTAACTAGTGAAACACAAAGCCCTCCCAGACCAGCCGAGAGATATAATCTCTCCAGCGTGTCCTGGGTCTGACCAGGACCTCCCCCCGCTAGGACATGCCCGGAACACCTCACCCAGGAGACGCCCAGGAGGCATCCTTGCCAGATGCCCGAACCACCTCAACTGGCTCCTTTCGATGTGGAGGAGCAGCGGCTCTACTCTGAGCCCCTCCCGGATGGCTGAACTTCTCACCGTATCTCTAAGGGAGAGGCCAGCCACCCTTCGGAGAAAGCTCATTACCGCGGCTTATATCCGCGATCTCTTTCTTTCGGTCACTACCCACAGCTCGTGATCATAGATCAGGGTGGTGATGTAGACTGACTGGTAAATCAAAAGCTTTTACACTCAGGTTTTTGCAGTGGCTGCAGTGATGCGGATGCTGTACTGGTCCATCATGGTGAAAAGAGAGCTGTCTTATCGATCTCCTGCTCCCCTCCCCCATCACTCGTGAACAAGACCCCGAGATACTTAAACTCCTCTACTTGGGGCAGGAACTCATCCCTGACCCAGAGTGGGCACTCCACCCTTTTCCGACTGAGCACCATGGCCTCAGACGTGGAGGTGCTAATTCTCATTCCTGTTGCTTCATTCTCAGCTGCAAACTGCTCCAGTGTGAGCTGGAGGCCACCATCAGATGTAGCTAACAGAACCACATCTGTGAAAAGCAGAGACGAGATTCCGAGACCTCCCAAGTGGAAACCTTCCGTCACGCCTAGAAATTCTGTCCATAAAAATTATAAACAGAATTGTTAACAAAAGGCAGCCCTGGTGGAGCCCAACACCCACCAGGAACAAGTCTGCCTTATTGCCGGCAACATGAACCAAGCTCTAACACCGGTTGTATAAGGACTGATTGACTCATAACAAGGGACCCTATACTTCAGGAGCACCTCCCACAGAATACTCCGAGACACAAAAACCTAAAGACATGTAAAGTGGTTGGGTGAACTTCTATGCACCCTCAAATACCCTTGAGGTCCAGTGTTCCACAACCGCGACGATAACAACATTGTTCCTCCTGTATCTGAGGTTCGGCTAATGGACGGACTCTTTCCAGCACCTGGGGTAGACTTTGCCCTGGAATCTGAGGAGTGTGATCCCCCTATAGTTGGAGCACACACTCTGGTCCCCGTTCTTGAAGATGGGAACCTCCACCCCGGTCTTCCAAACCAGAGGTACCGCCTCAGATCTCCACGCAACATTTGCAAAGGTGTGTCAACATCCAGAGCCTTCAGGAGCTCAGGACTAACCTCATCCACCCCAGGGGCCCTGCCACCAAGGAGTTGTTTTACTGCTTCATTGACCTTGCCCCCAGTAATGCATGAGTCATCCCCCATGTCCCCAGACTCTGCTTCCTCTACGGAAAACATGTCAGTGGGATTAAGGAGGTCCTCGGAGTATTCCTTCCTCCGCCTGACAATATCCTCAATTGAAGTCAGCCGCACTCCACCCCAGGGGTGGAAATTAGCACCCGCCACTGGCCAAATGCGGGTAAATTTATGAAATGGTGTGTAAATTTGAACAATGCACAAGCCACTGTGGCGGGTTTAAATTTGAACAGAAAAAACTACGTTCAGTTTGCACTTCTGACCTGTTGGAGGCAGCAATGCGCCTGGGCTGCTGCTACTCTGCTCTAAATGCCATTATGCCATCCGAACAGTTACTAAAATGTGATGTGGTCAGACTGCATGCCAGTGATTGGCTGGTCAGTAGCGTCACTTGGTGAGTCATGAGTGGGTCTCGTTCACAAAAATTAAAACCGCTAATTTTGAAACCTGGCAACGGAGGAAATGGCTACAAAAACCATCGCCGTGTTCCCAGAGTCTGATGAAAAGCCACAGACTGAGCAGCAGGTATATTCTTGCATTGGTGTCCACCTTTTTTGTAGCATTCGTGTCGCATATTAATTATGTTGCGGGATGCTCGGACGTGTTGCTATGACGACAACCATGCAGGTTAGGTAGTACTGGATTGTAATGGAAAACCAGTCGATCTGAGTCGAGTTGATCTGAGTAGGTACTAATGGAAAAGGGGCTTTAGAAGGAGGAGGAAAATTTGAACAGTAACTTTTAAGATTGGGCGATTGGACGACTATATTGTGATGGGCTGAGCTGGCTGAGGTTTGTAACCAAGGCAAATGTTACACACAAAACAGAAAAATAGTGGCTGGTTAAATGTTTGAGTGGCTGATATAAAATTTTCTCCACCAGCCACAGTGCCAGGTGGAGAAAAGTTTTAATTTCCACCGGTTACCACCGCGGTGGTTCCTCCCACTCAATCCCCTTCAGCCCTCACTGTCGTTGCCTACATGAGCGTTGACGTCTCCCAGTAGGACAATAGAGTCATCAGATGGCGCTTCTGCAAGCACCCCACCCAGCACCTTCAAGAAGGCTGGGTACTCTGAACTGTCGTTTGTCGCATAACTGCAGACGACAGTCAGGAACTGTTCCCTGACCCTGAGGCACAGGGAACAAACCCTCTCATCCACTGGGGAAAATCGCAATGTACATGCAGCAAGCTGAGGAGATAACAGGATACCCGGTCTTTATTCAAAAGATTTAGGCTATCTTTTATCATATCTTAGTGTTTCAGTCAGAAGGTCCTAGACCCAGCTGCTGTGATGGAAAAGGAGATTACTTTAGCACTGTCCTCCTGTTACAATGCAAATCATGACAGGTGGACACATTGATGCTACTTATGTGGTGGCTGGATGATGGAACAGCAAGGGTGGCAGCAGTGTGCACCTTTGCTCACAAGAGAAACTCTGGGAGGTTCATTCAATGTATGTCATAGCAGCAGGAGAGTAGTGAATTGTATGTAGCCTCACAGTGATGGATGATTTAGGCTACCTTGTTTATTGGTAAAGAATGAATAGACATCTGTTGAATGGGTAAACCGATCACCATGTTTCTGGTTCTTTATTCTCTTTTTCAACTTTCATGTAGTTTCTTTTTGAACTGGTGCATAGACTGGCGGGAGGTCATCTCAGGCTTGTCATTCATTGATGAAAATTCTGTATCTATTGCATAACTGTAACATGAACCCTGAATGTCCCTTTTCTCAGCTACACCATCGTGTTGATCTACTATGCATTTTGCTTGATACTAATGATGATGCTGCGTCCTCTGTTGGTGAAGAAGATGGTGTGTGGTTTGGGCAAATCTGACCGTTTTAAGAGCATCTACGCTGCTCTGTACTTTTTTCCAATCCTCACTGTGCTGCAGGCTATAGGAGGAGGACTGCTCTGTGAGTATCAGTGAGAATCTGTAGGACTCTGCTTCTGAGTTCCCACTGTGCTATAATTTTTGGAGAGTTGTTTTATAGTTTTCATAAGACTGTGACTAATGTCCTTTTTGTTTATTGAAAACGAATGTGTTTTGTGTTTCAGACTATGCATTTCCCTACATCATCCTGGTGCTGTCTCTTGTCACGTTGGCTGTTTACATGTCTGCCTCTGAGATACAGGTGATTACAGTCACTGCAGTATGGGCATTTTTTATTTCCCAGTTTAAGTTTTCAACTTTAAAATTGTGATCAAGAAGTTCTTTAATTTGATATCAGGATGGATAATAATTTTAAAGGGATGGAGAGTAATTATACTTCTTCACAGTGTTTATTCATTGACTTGTATAAAGTTAAAATGCCAAAAATGACTCCTCCAAACAAATTGTGTGGGCACTAACCCTTTAGGAATTACACTAGTTTGGTTAAATTCTAGACCAGGGTTAGGCAATGCCAGGCCTCAAGGGCCAGTGTCCTGCAGGTTTTAGATCTCACCCTGGGTCAGCACACCTGAATCAGACGATTAGTTCATTACCAGGCCTCTGGAGAACTTCAGGACACGGTGAGGAGGTCATTTAGCCATTTGAATCAGCTGTGTTGGATCAAGGACACCGGCCCTTGAGGCCTGGAGTTGCCTCACCCTGGTCTAGACTGTGGATGGAAGTAGCCATGTTGTTATTGTTGTTTTTTGTTTTTTTTTAAAAAAACCCTCACCTGTAAAAGGCTGATAGGGTATTGTTGCCACCTCAGCGGGCAGGCAGTGTAGACACACCCAACACGAATACGATAACTTGCGAACAGTAACAGTAAATAACTCCCACTCACCCCTGTGAGTTTTCTTTATCAAATATATATAATTTATTTTCAGGTTTTCTGCCACTGAACTCGGTCTGGTTTGCTGTTATTTGCCTTAGTATTACTGCACATGTTTGTTTGCTTTTGGAAACTGACTTATCTGTATCGGTTATTTCTGTTCTCTGTCCACTCTTACCATAACCCATCTCCACCTCACCTCTAAACCACCGAACAGTCTTTTAAGAATCTGGTTGCCAAGAAGAAACGTCTCATTGTCCTGTCCAGCCACTGGCTGCTGCATGCTTATGGCATCATCTCGATCTCCCGACTGGACAAGCTGGAACAGGATCTGCCGCTGTTGGCCCTTGTGCCGGGACCCGCTCTGTTTTACATCGTCACAGCCAAATTTACTGAGCCCAGCCGCATCCTCTCAGAGGGTGGCAGTGGACACTGAGCTGGATTTATCGGGAATTAAATAAATAACTCTTGAACTATTTTGACTTCTGTCCCTCAAAAAAACAAGAAGTCATAGCAGGTTACCCGTGTCCAGTGTGATGTCTTGAAATTGTCCATTTATTTTTACACAGAGTTCAAAATCTCAGTCAGTGAGGAGTCGAACTCAAAGAAATCTACAAACTCCGTTTTAACTCATGAATTAATTGTTGAGCTTATTTAAAGTTCAGTTTCAGTTCTCATATGAAATGTTTACAGGTCTGACATGAAAATGATATGGACAGAAAAGTGTATGCACTACTACTGTAAGTATCTAACAAAGTGTGATCATTCCATTGGAGCTGAGCACCTGTTTCGTAAAGTAAGATTGGGTTTTCAGTTTTCAGAATTTGTCAGAGGTTTTACTTTAAGAAAACTGAAAACCCAATCTGCTAAACTGTACAGTGATTTCTGAACAGTGCTTTTAATGTTAATCAGGATTGGAGCTTGAAGTAATTTATGACCTAACTTTATTTTAGCTTTGAGTGGTGTTCCAATTTTTCCAGAGGAAAATCACTCCAACAGATACACTTGGAAATCTGAGCTGTTTGTTGTATGTTGATTCCTCTTGCGGGGTATAATATCGCAGCCTTCACAGGTTTATGGAGGTGAAAGTGCACTGTATATACTGTACATTGCTTGTAAATATTAGTGTATTCAGTACGTTTATCTGCATATACACTAAAATTTTGCATCTCATATTTGTATTGCTGACTGTATTGAACCTTGTTACCATGAGATTAAACTCAGTACTTTTATTGGTCTCAGACATATACCGTCTATTCAGAAGTAAAGTTCACACTTATGTTACTGCGGGTCATTGTGTCAGACCTGTGTGAGGATTCTTTAATCTGCAGATCATTTTGCTCACACAAAGCCTGAACTGCTATGTTCATTCAGGTAAAACATGTTGTTGTTTCTTTCTTTGTAAATGAATAAACGTGTTACAAAAGGATTGTTTGCTATGCACAGATCTTTGGTATCGTTTTGGCTGGCCGCACACATCACACATCCCATAAGCTGGCATGTGCAGCGTAGGTGGGAAGCTTGTCTTTCTCTCACTCCAGGATTCTACGGATTATCAAATGACACACAGGAAGGTTGCTGCTACTGGAAAAGACTGTTTCCTGTTACGACTTCTTCATTTGTATACTGAATTTTTGCAAGTGCCCACACCAACTGTTCAGACGAATGCAACTAGAGCAGGCCTGAATGTTTTTTTTTTTTATAGGTGTTCTCATCTTACAGTTAATGCAAGTAATGATGAATTCATCCACAGTAATCACATTTTGGGTGGTAGGTAAATATGCTAACAAATCTGATTGACTAATACGTGAATATTTTTGTGTCATCGTTTAGAATGAACAACCTGTCCAGATGAGCAGTGTGACACAGTTTCAGCGCACAAAATTTGAATCTGAATTTACACTCATGTAAATGCATATCACATCAGCCATAACTTAGTGGGCGTGTGTGTAAACTGGTGTAAAGAGAAAATACAGCAAAGGAACAAAATCTGAGACAAAAAGAACATTTCTTATCATCAATAAGGCAAAACTGTTATTGGAAACAAAATGTTAAAAAGTAACTGAAAGTGGAAAAAATGGACTGGACACAAATTTGGGAATATTAGACTCAAATCAATGACAGACATACCCGCACGGCAAAGGTGAAGTAAAAAAAACCAACCTCTGGCTGTGTCTCAATTCAGGGGCTACATCCCTCGAGGACTGCGAAAGCCGGTGTTGTGCCAAAAAGGGATTTGTGATGTTTCTGTGTGTTTATATCTAATGTCTTTACTCTGATGTGATGGTATGACAGCCAAACCAATGAACCACTGATGTGATTTTAAATGTCTTGGTGTCATTTGACTTATTAGTGTGGGACCTACCAGACCTGATAGGATTGGACTGGATTTGGATTGTGGGTGATAATTTGAATAAAAGATAGAAATTGTTCCAACGTCCACGAAAATTTGACAGGCGATGTGCCGTCAATACATCTACCAAATAGAAACACCCTGGACCTTGATTCCAGATCAGCTACAGTTTCCGTGTTGTCGTAACATTATTGTGCGATTTGTGCCAAAATCTGGAAACACTGATACACGCTCTCAGATTTTAATTCATGCTAGTGCTCAGTGCATCATGGGAAGTCCCCCCCACCAGTCTGAACCTACAGCAGCATACCTAAGAGATGGTTCACAGTCACTTGATTCAGCCCTGACTATAAGCTTTATTACAAAGGAAGTCTATTGGAAAAAGTAGAAATAAGGTGTCTAAAACTGGGAGCTGGTTCCACCAGAGAGGTCCCTGATAGCTTAAGGTTCTGTTTCCATTTCTGCTTTTAGAAACTCTAGGGACCACAAGCCTGTTCTCTCAGAGGAAGACCGTTCCAGCTATTAAGATATTAAACACAATAAAGAGCATGATTATGCTGGAATTGTACACCAGTAGAAAACTGAAATGATTTTTTGGACTTTATTACAAGGAAGAGATTAGAAACTAATACGGGAGAAATATTATTCAGGTCACCTTGGCTTCATCAAGTAATTTGTGTAATCTTGCTTTAAAAATAACTGCATGTTTACTGCATGTTGAAATGTTGAAAAGGTCGTTGCAAAGAAGTCCATAACTAATTTATTCATTTGAGAAAGACTACTTTGGAATCTGTTAGATCACAGTTTTATCAGTTGAATATCTGTTATACTTTCAGAATATTGCAGTTATGAAAAATACAGTCTTAAACAATACATTTGACAAAAATTCCACCTACATTTACATTTACTTAAATTTGCCATAGGTGTATAAAGTAAGTATAAATATTTGAGATTTATATCATAGTTTATTTGTAAGTGTGCAGGTACATCACACTGACAGCACGAGCCACTCTGAATGCACGGGATATAAAGTGTAATCTGTAGTTGTGGGCTCGCACACATAAAAGTGATGTGAAGAATAACATTTCCGAGCACGCGTCAGTGCAGTCACCTGCGCTGTAGCGTCACCAGTTAACTGCGTGCTGTTTCTGTCAAAAATGGTGTGTCAGCAGACTTTTAGGTCATGTTAAAAATAGCAAGCCTTTCCTGGTTTGTCAGTAGCGACTCCTGAAAAAGTCTACGACACATCTGTTTGACCGTCACATGTTAATCTCTTATACTTGGCATTTTAAGCAAAGGCCATTGAACTATAAAGCAATAACAAACTGCATTTAAACTCTCATTGTCAGGAAATGAGGGTTTAAAGATTGACTACAGACACTCGTATAATGGATTTGACTGGCTACCCTGATGACTACTACGGATTGTTGCATACAGATTTCAGTTAAATTACCTATTCATAAAAAATCTAAATGAGTGCAAGATTTGGATTTGGAAAGGAAGGGGACACATATACACTACTCAAAAAAATAAAGGGAACACTTAAACAACACAATGTAACTCCAAGTCAGTCACACTTGTGTGAAATCAAACTGTCCACTTAGGAAGCAACACTGACTGACAATCAGTTTCACATGCTGTTGTGCAAATGGAATAGACAACAGGTGGAAATTATAGGCAATTAGCAAGACATCCCCAATAAAGGAGTGGTTCTGCAGGTGGTGACCACAGACCACTTCTCAGTACCTATGCTTTCTGGCTGATGTTTTGGTCACTTTTGAATGCTGGAGCTGATTTCACTCTAGTGGTAGCATGAGACGGAGTCTACAACCCACACAAGTGGCTCAGGTAGTGCAGCTCATCCAGGATG
>VVHJ01060516.1:0-11625 GCA_015107715.1 Tylochromis polylepis | reverse complement strand
CATCAAAGTGTCAATCAATGAACAGATGATGGATCAATAACTGCAGCTGGATTGTGTTTGTTCTCTCCATCAGATTCCTGTCAACTCACAATCGACACAAACACAGCATACAGATACCTCAAACTAGAGAACAACAAGAAGGCAACATATGTAAGAGAGGTTCAGCCATATCCTGATCATCCAGACAGATTTGACTGTTTTCAGTTTTTGTGTAGAGAGGGTCTGACTGGTCGCTGTTACTGGGAGGTCGAGTGGGAAGGAAATGTTGATATTTCAGTGAGTTACAGAAGAATCAGAAGGAAAGGAGACAGTGACTGTGAGTTTGGATCAAATGATCAGTCCTGGAGTCTGAGCTTCTCTGATTGTCACCGTGTGAGACACAATAACATAACATCACCCATCCCCACCTCATCCATCTCTAACAGAGTAGCAGTGTATGTGGACTGTCCTGCTGGCACTCTGTCCTTCTACAGCGTCTCCTCTGACACTCTGATCCACCTCCACACCTTCAACACCACATTCACTGAACCTCTTTATCCTGGGTTTGGAGTCTGGCCTCATGGTTCGTCAGTGAGTCTGTGTGTAGTTTAAGAGTTTGTTTCATGGATTCAATCAGTTGATCAGTTGATCCCTTGTAAACTTCTTCCTCTTCAGTCCTTCAAAGATGGAGGCTACGATTATTCCAGGATCCACATGTTGTTTTTCTGTCTTTTTCTAGTCAAAGCTTCACAGTGAATATCAGTATGTTGTGTTTTTCTGAAGCTCAGTTCAGCTGACACAATTCAGTTCATGTCAGCTGCAGTTAGTTTGCTGCAGATGAGACAAACTGTGAAATCAGAGAGGAATCACTGAGCTGCAGAGACCCCCAAAAATGAATTTAAAAACTGCTCAGAGACATTCACACATTATTTTCTAAAGAAGAGAAGTTTTAGTTCACCCTAATTTTATTCATACTCACTCTTACAATACTGGAATGATAACTAGGCTCTAACCTCTTTGTGATGTATAAATACCCGGGAAATTATTCTTATTTTTACAAATAATGTTTACATTTTTTGCAGCTGTAAACAATGTTCCTTATTTTTTACACTCCATCCGGTTTTTACAGCTTGTATTTGGGGTTTAAAAAAATGCTGTGTTATGTTTTTTTTTTTTTTACAGACATAGTCTGAACAGATTACAACACATCTTAAAAACTGAGACCTTCGGTTGCCTTTAACAGCCCGTGGACTCGGTTGTTTGTAAAGAACCAGGGACCGATTTTATCTGAACTAAAAAAAAGAGAGATGACACAATGTTTAACTTCCAGTCTCTAAATCTAATGTTATCTTAGAAATGAAGTCTACGAATGACTAATATCACCAAACATGTAACTCCACCTGGGTCAGTAGGGACATACACATTCAAGTTCAACCCACCAAACATCTGTGAATATTTTATACATTTGCGTCAGAGTGGTCGATTTTTATTTTCCTCCAATGGAATGAATTGTTTCTACTCGTTGTTTCTAAAACAAATTAGTGTGGTTTAAGTAATTAATCCAGCCGAACACTTTCCACTTTTTATTCTGGCTGCTTGCTATGATTGAAAGAGTAATAGTGAAAATTATATATTAAGATTTTTAATTCACTGATGTTATAATTCCAGATCATTTATTTCTCACTCAATTATTAGTGTATTACTTTATATACTGAAAGTGAATTTATATCAGTGAATTACTTTTTTAATTTTTCAATAAAAATGGTCTCGTATGACAAAGATCAGCTGTTTGGATGTCTCTGTTTCTCTATTTATCTGTGGCTGCAGTTGCAGACTGTTTACTCAAAATATTGATTTGTCTGCTAAATATCAGCAATCAGTGAAAGGGTCCCACTGTTTGTTTTATCGGGACAACAATACAAAAGCTTCAAATAATCAGATTACAACCAGAGATGACAAAATAAAAACAAACGCACCAAACATCAAAGGAGCAACGGCGGCACTAGTGTTACTATTTCTTAGCCTGCCCCACCCCACTTCAGTTTCAACTGATTCTTTGTGCTGCTCCAAAGATAACTCAGGGTTTACCCCAGCTTCACTAAAAACAGTCAGTCAGCTTCGTTCAATCCAGAGCCAGCAGCATAGATTAGATTGGAGAAATCCCCATTGACACAGGTTCACTTCAAGGATTAGTTTCATGTTGTGCTTTTTAACCAGTTTCACAACAGGTGAACATGGCTCCAAGGACTCGTTCTACGTCAGAAAATCAAAAGGATGGACCTCATATGGCCAAATACACACGTACCTAATGCATAACTCAATACTCAACAAACCATACACAAGCATAACATCACAATAGCTGTTTCTCTCTAACCAGATTCTGATCAGGCTGCCCCTCATCTTCAAGTGCTTCTGATGGTGGTACTTATTCACTGTGCAACACGAGCCTGGTAACAGTGACCAAAACCCCATTACCACACCTGCAGCCTCAGATATGCCCTAGGACAGCTACTCTGACCATTTTCATCCATTTTTGTGGAAACAACCTGCCAAACAAATTCCAAAGGGAAGCCTGCAGTTTTACCACAAATCACAGGTATCGGGTTATGATTGACTTTTGAGGTGTCAGAGGTCACAGTCTGGCCCAAACCCTGAACAAGACATGGGAAACAACATGAGGTGGTAGCTGAGAAGATAAACCATAAGCCACAAGCAACTCAAGAAGATGTTCACTCATCAGGAATCATATGGAAACTATACGGGTGCGTGGCAGTGTGCACGGAGAGCAAAGGAAGAGCACGCTGTTGCAGAAATCAGTCTCAGCACAGCATGCTGGAAGATCCTAAAATGCATCGCAGTGGGAGAGGAAGCCATAATCAAGGATGCACAGTCGTGCCCTTTAGAAGTGTTTTTATATTCACAATATGGAAACCGCAGAGGAAAGAAGAGTCTTTAAACAACAACTACTGCATAAACAGTTATTTCGAGCCTTTTGCCTTCACTGCGTGTGATCACCTGATATCTGTCGCACTGCTTCATGTTATGAATTCTGTTCAGAGTGGCTGTAAATATGAAACATGTCGTGAACACTGTCACACCAGAGCTCGTAAAATGCAGCAAAAAAAAAACTGTTTATGCTGCACTTAGTTTAATTTAACAGACGTTTAAAAACAAGGACATCTCATTTAATTTAAACAATCCTCCCTCTTCGTGTCGCTTCCTCCGCGTCCTCCACTCAGATCTCTGGTGGGAGGGACTAAGAGGAAGAGTGGATGAACGAAAAGCGGGTTAGACACGCAGGAACAGGGTGGACGTACGATCTTCGCTGAGCTTTATGAGTGGGCTTCAGGGACGACTGAGGTGAGTGGCTGCGATCAGAGGTGTGATCGTGAAGCGTGAAGTGGGTGTTTTTGTGCGGCCACAATCCTCGAACATCATTATTGTTACTATTACTCATTGCGTCATGTCCCGAAGGAGGATAAACACCTTTGTAATGTTTTCTAGTGTCTCGGTCCGCAGTTTTATCACAGAGTCTGAATGAATCCGATTTCCGGACATTTTCTGGGTGTCACGTGTTTCTCTCTGACCTGCCCCGCAGTGCGTGGGCGTTTGGCTTGTTTCGTGTTTTCAGTGTCTACACACGGGTCTGCTCTCTCTCTCTCTCTCTCTCTCTGCTTGTTTCTGGGTAGCTGTTCAGTTTCGTTCGCTCACCGTAAATGTTTGCGTGTTCGTGAACAGACTGGACGGATGAGTCTGCGCAGCCGCAGTTGAAGCCGTCCAGTGCTCTGAAACAAAGCACCTGTAAAATGCTGCCGAGTGTCTCACGCCCACACCGGCTGGTCTGTTTTCACTGAGGTGGGCGGGGAAGCCTGGTGACGGCCCGCGGGGAAACACACCGAGTTTATCCAGGATGATGAAATTCTGAACGTTTGCCTCCTGCTTCCTATAAGTAGAATAGAATAGAATAGAATAGCCCTCTATTGTCATTGTACATGTACAACCAAATTGTAGGTGCTCCACACCAACTGTGCCAGAATATAAAATTACTGCTAGACAGTGAGAATAAATAGCAATCAGGAGAAATGTATACAAAAAATAAGAGAAAGGTGAACTGTGGAGAACAAAAATAGTTGCAAAGTGCTCTGAGAAAGTGCAAAGATGTTTAAAAATATTAAACTGCACACACAGAGCGACGAGAGCAGCTGAGCAGAGTTAACAGCTGGATCAAATTTTATGGAAACTTTTATAGATGTAAGGATTTAAAGTGTTTCCAGGAAGTTTTTTCGGCTGATTTTAAGTCTGAGACCTTAAAGTTGCTGTAGTGGCCGCTTGTCAGAAACCAAAGTCCTGCTCAAACGTCTGCACACACAAACGTCCTCCCGATTTTAAAGCTGAGGTGCTCACAGCACAGCTGGATTCTCTCACACCAGCAACAAAACCTAACATGAAGTCAGTCAGCTTGAAACCAGATTCATTTTGTGTTAAAACAATAATTTTATTCGCCCATCCATTTTATTTTGATCATCTCACTATTAAATCAGCTTCTCGCTTCCTTCTAATATTCTGTGATTTGTGAGTGAACTTGAGGGTTGTTTTTTTTTAGGAAATTATGAGGAGAGCTTGGGTGAAATAATGTGGAGAACACATGAGCTCTAATACAACATGTGTGTAATAGATATATAACAGCTGGTTCAGACTAGCATCCTGCAGTTTCCTGTTACCATTACCATCAGTGACCTGTATGGAAGTAATGAGCTGAATATTTCTGAATGAAAAGCATTATGAACGCTGCAGCTTACATACGTCTGTGACATGGAGACAGTTGGAGGAGTGCGTTCATGATATTTTGTGTGTTTTGTCACCGTCATTTCTCAGAATGATGACCTACAGGTCCACGAGGAGCCACCATGAGTCCGCCCATCGTATTTGACAGACAGCCTTCTGAAAACATGATGTAAGTCAGCATTATGCATCTCTGTATAATGAACGGTAACTTGTTTTTAACCCCACACTGAATCTTTCACAGCAGACTTCACTGATGTGTATGTGGTCCTGCAGTAGAAACATTGCTTGGTTCTGTATGCGTCAGTGTTTATAAAACATTTTCCTTTCAGAGCTGTTTTTTCTTGTTTCACTCCAAACTGTAACTGATGGTTATTTCATCATCGATTTATAACTGATCTGCTGATTCTTTGTTTGCTTGAATAAAAACTATCACAAAGTGCTGTCTTCAGATGATCGATGGTGTTTTATGTAAGGTTAAAAAGCTAAAACCGTGAATAACTTTTCTTTTTTTTTTCACACAATAGACCAAAGGACTAAGAAATAAGCATTTAAATGTGTGTGTGTGTGTGTGTGTGTGTGTGTGTGTGTGTGAGACAGAGAAAGTGAGATGCTGAGCAGTAACTAAAGCTCTAAGATCAAATGCAGTGCAGTAAAAGTAACTCAGAGCTGCACTACTCACTGAACTAGTTACTCAGTTACTTCTATCTTTTATGTATTTTCCTGTTATCTACTTGACAGACATTCAGACAATGATGGTCGTCATCTTTCCGGTTATCTTCTGGTCTCTTTCAGGCTTTACCAGAGGTCAGTTTCTCCTGAAGCAGATTCTGGAGTCAGCTGTTTGTCCTTCAAGAGTAATGAGTCAAAGGCCGAACCTCTCCCTTTTAAAGAAGGCCTTTGCTGTGCTGAGCACAGGCAAGCTGTTTCTAACATTTACTTTTTAGCTCAAGACATCCTGATCAACTTTACTGTTTCTTAAGTGTTGATTTACTGACTAATGATAGTTGTTCTTTGGTGGTCTTCTAACAGGATCCATCACAGAGCAGAGACATCTGAGGCTGAGTCTAATCTCAGCTGTTTATCCTTGAAGAGCAACGAGTCAAAGTCTGAACCTCTACTGTTTAAAACAGGAGTGTGCTGTCCTGATCCCGGCCTGAGGTGAGACCTTCAAACTGTTTCCGTTCATCTCTGACCTGCAGACGCAGTAAAATACGTTTAAAAGAGAAACACGTACAAACAGTGTAATTATAAAGTGTACAGTTATTAAATTAAGACAGAAAAAATACACATTATATAAAAAGTAAGGTAACACTTTATAGTAACCTATAATTGATACTAAATGTATAGTTATTTATAATGAAGTCAACAGCTGTTTTACTGTTTACAATAAAAACATGAATGTTATACACATTGTTAGTAATGTGTCATAAGTATGGTGCAACAAGAACCCAGAGACAGGACACAAATAAACGACTCCAGAACAAAGTAAATGAGGGGATGAAATGTGGAAAACAACAGGAGTGTCTGATAAAGGTCACTGAAAGAGAGAGGTGCTACAGAGAGGCTGGATTACACGTGGAGACACAAATGAAAAAAATGATTAAAAAAGTAAGGAAATCAGGAAGTAAAAAGCAGAACAAGACGTATGACGAAACAGCAAACTCCAAAATAAAACAGGAAATGGCCAAAAACAGAAATTAAATCTGACACCATACGACTAAGGATGTGGTCAAATAGTTTTGCTTAAGAAGGTACCTAACGTCCTGAAGTGAGGAATAACTATACCTCACTTTAGCTCACTGCATACAGGTAACTACATATCGTAACAACACAACCTGTAACGACTGTGCATGTCTGGCTACTTGTTTTTCCAGCATTAAAAAAAATTGACTGGAAGAGGATGGATCAACTAGAGCAGAGAACCTCTAACACCAGCTAGTTCAATGGGTGTGAAATTGCAGAGCAATAGAGATACATCAGCACAAGTATAAATGCTGAAGGCATCAGCCAGTTGCATGGGCTGTATTATAGGCTCTACATGGATTCAATGCAGGAGTCAAAATTGAGCTTTAGGCTTCAACTCTCCAAGTGGATAAGCAGTTGAGAAAACGAATGAATGGTTTGAATTTTCCTTCAGTCACAGGAGGAAAGAGTTACTATATAAGTTCATTATAGTTTACTAAAACTAAACTAAAAACAATAAAACTAGACATGAAAAAACATTTTAGTTAGCTAAGATAAAAATAAAAACTAGACTTTTGTAAAAAAGTTTAAAACAAACTAAAATAACATGAAAAATATATGAGGAAATATACTTAGTTTGAGTATCTATTAGTTTGGTTAAAATAAATTGATACAACTTGCCTGATGGCACTGACGTTTATCGAGACGCTAGATGTCTGTGTGAGTCAGCTGTTTTCAAAACGTTTTGTGTTTTGATTATTACACCTGTACTGATGTGTCCTCCTTACAAGAGTGATTAAAGCTAACACTGAAACGAATAAGACCTCAAATAAAACTAAACATTCACAAGAATAAAAACTAAACTA
This sequence comes from Tylochromis polylepis, assembly GCA_015107715.1. Classification (NCBI taxonomy): domain Eukaryota; kingdom Metazoa; phylum Chordata; class Actinopteri; order Cichliformes; family Cichlidae; genus Tylochromis; species Tylochromis polylepis. Next base: position 4,312 of record VVHJ01060516.1, on the reverse strand, counting down.
AAAAAAAAAAAAACTAGTCTGGAAACTAACTGAAACTATACTTAACTATAAACAAAAAATCCAAACTAAATAAAAATAAAAAAAACAAAACTATAATAAAAAAAAAACTATAATAAATACATTAACTACGAGCGTTAAATTGAATCATGTACATTTCCAACAGGAAAAAAAAGTCATGATGTAATTTTTTTCCGTCCTATTTGACTCTTGACTATAAACATGATGACTAAGATGGGGAAACACAGAAAGCACTAACACTTAGTTGAGACAAAGAGGCATTGATAGGGAAGCAGTGGTTCGGCTAGAATAATAGTGAAAAACAAAAAGCAGGAACCAAAACCCCGGCCTATGGTGTAATGTTAATTTTTTATTTGCCATTAGTTGGTATAATAAAGTAATAATAATTTTCAAATGATTATTTATCACATTTTTTGGCACCTCAGAGACTTTGTGTTGTTTACCATTGGACCCATGATGCATACAGCACCAATAAATAGTGAGTAAATTGTTGTATTTTAACCCAAGTTGTTGTAAGTTGTATTTTTTTCTAAACCCAATCAAACTAGTAACTAAAAGTGAAAGTAGCCTGGTTAAAAACCACATTAACCAGTGAGAGAGCTGGGACATCAGGGTCACTCCATCTTCTCTCTTATACATGCTTTAAAACAATAAACTTCACCGTCTGACATTATGTAAGATAACTCTTTATTGTCACTGCACAGTCATACTTAGTGCAATAGTACGACATGTAGATCCCAGGCTGTGGAACTCTCTACCCCCAGATATAAGAAACACTGGTTCTCTGCCTCAGTTTAAATCTCATCTGTTCAAGTCTGCATATTCACTGTGAACTTATTTATTTTATCTTTTTTTTTATTGTTCGTCATTTTGTCATTGTTCTACTATGTGTTTTATTCTATTGTTAAGTGTCTTTGGGTGTCTTGAAAGGTGCTTTAAAATAAAAATTTATTATTATTATTTTTTATACATTATAGTGAACTGTTGACCAGTTACTAAACAATATTATTATTCAATTCTCTCTGAGCAGTCTACATTCATTTAAATTTATGAATTCAGTGTATAAATATTGTAAATAAGTACTTTTCATATTCGAGGGTTTTTAATAGGAGAAGTTTGTAACTGAGGATTATTTCAAAATTCTATGAGTGTGAGAAACTAAAAGGCATTTTTAAGGACTGACGCAAACTATTTACTAAACTCCCAAAAAGTTGACTCTGTTCATCTGGCTGGAGCGTTTTCAGTGGCAGAAACGTTTCGTCACTCATCCAGGTGACTTCTTCAGTCGTTGGATGAGTGACGAAACGTTTCTTCCATTGAAAACGCTACAGCCAGATGAACAGAGTCAACTTTTTGGGATTTACTTCCCTGGATGGTTGAGAATGCATCAAGATTCTTACTAAACTACTAAAAACTAAAAAAAAAAAGTTTTTATCAGCATTCATTTTTTCTCTTTTTTATTTTACAGTGCAATTTTAATCAACTTTTTTTTAAATGAAAGTAACAAGGGATTATACCTTTAACACTAAATGTAGTAAAGTCTATAGTTATTTCACATAAGTTTAAATTAAACGTGAAATTATACATTCATTTTTGGAACATGGTGGTCTGCATTAATTGAACAAGTTGTAAGTTGTTTTGTGCAACATTTGTGAAAACAAAACTAAAAATCATTCCTATCCAAAAAGGACTTTAGAGTCTAACTTTATAAAGCTCCACTGCACATTTGCTAAAGTGAATTCAAAGTTTACTGCATGTTTATTTCATGTTCAGTTCATAGTTATGACTTCAGGGATCCTTACCTTGTGTCTTTCTCTAATTCCTCATGATTCCTCCACAGCGTGGACCAGCAGACCTCAGGAGCTCCCGATGGCTGGTCTGCCCAGGATCATCAAACACACCTGCACTCCATATTTATGGTCTGTACATGCACAACAACTACTTTTACATCTATATGGTTCAGTCATCTCTATGCTGCACTTTATAGACCAGCAAATTTTCAGTGTTTTCAACATGGCTCGATGATTTCAGTCTGACTGGATATTCACACAGTGTTCTGTTCTAGCTGCTGGAGGACAACATCATCGCTTTTGTGAAGAGTGAGCTGAAAAAGATACAGAAGGTTCTGAATCCAGATTACCCACAATTCGTAGAGGGTCAAAGAGAGGTTGATGAGGTGTTGGAGGGTGAGGATGAAGAGCAGAAGAAGAAAAGTAGAGAAGCATTTCTGAAGATCACACTGCACTTCCTGAGGAGAATGAAGCAGGAGAGGCTGGCTGACTGTTTGCAGTGCAGTAAGAATATTTCTCTAAAGGCTTAAACTGCTTTATAAGTGTCAGAATCTTCTGTACAGAGACATGTTCAGCATTAAATAGTTTATAACTAGTTTATGCTACCCTTGCTAGATTTCCACTAAATGCTGCACATATTTTATCACTTATGATGCACCTGTACTTTGCTGCTTCATGTTTCTGATTGTCTCTGGCTTTGGGCTCCCTCCACTTTCCCAGCATCAAGCTTCTCTTTTGGCTGGCTTTAGCCTAAATAGATTAGATTTTCAAATGTATCTCACCATCCAAGCAAGCTAATAACACCAACAGACCTATTTAAGGCAGAATTACATTTCTTTAACATTTTTTCCTCATTAAAAAAAAAATGGTGTCATGAGGTGTCTTCATGTAAAATAAAATAACTAATCTGCAAGAAAATGGATACAAAACCTCACAAAGTAGGGCTGACCAAAGCAGAAGGTCATAACATCATCCTAGTTAAAATTTTGACTTAAATGAAGTCACATGCTTCATTTATGCCAAGTTTTTTTTTATGAGAGGCTGATTTTATTTGCACTTCAACAATAATCAAAATGACAATTATTCTACCTCAGCCAAGAGTAAAAACCTTTTGTGTGTCAGTATTGTGACGCAAGTTCTCTTTAAGTACAGGGTGTTCTTTGTTCTTTCAGAATCTCCTTCCATGTGCCAACAGAATCTCAAATCTGCTCTGAAGAAGAAGTTCCAGTGTGTGTTTGAGGGGATCGCTAAAGCAGGAAACCCAACCCTTCTGAATCAGATCTACACAGAGCTCTACATCACAGAGGGAGGGACTGCAGAGGTCAATGATGAACATGAGGTCAGACAGATTGAAACAAATTCAAGGAATCTAGCCAGACCAGAAAGAACAATCAGACAAGAAGATATTTTTAAAGGCTTGCCTGGAAAAGAGAAACCAAAAACAGTGCTGACAAAGGGAGTGGCTGGCATCGGGAAAACAGTCTTAACACAGAAGTTCACTTTAGACTGGGCTGAAAGCAAAGCCAACCAGGACATCCAGTTAATATTTCCATTCACTTTCAGAGAGCTGAATGTGCTGAAAGAGGAAAAGTTCAGCTTGGTGGAACTTGTTCATCACTTCTTTACTGAAACCAAAGAAGCAGGAATCTGCAGCTTTGAAGACTTCCAGATTTTGTTTATCTTTGATGGTCTGGATGAGTGTCGACTTCCTCTGGACTTCCACAAAACTAAAGTCCTAACTGACCCTAGAAAGTCCACATCAGTGAATGTGCTGCTAACAAACCTCATCAGGGGGAAACTGCTTCCTTCTGCTCACCTCTGGATAACCACACGACCTGCAGCAGCCAATCAGATTCCTTCTGACTGTGTTAACATTGTAACAGAGGTCAGAGGGTTCACTGACCCACAGAAGGAGCAGTACTTCAAGAAGAGATTCCCAGATGACAAGCTAGCTGATAAAATTCTCTCACATATAAAGATATCACGAAGTGTTCACATCATGTGCCACATCCCAGTCTTCTGCTGGATCACTGCTACAGTTCTGGAGGATGTGCTGGAAACCAGAGGGGGAGGACAGCTGCCCAAGACTCTGACTGAGATGTACATCCACTTCCTGGTGGTTCAGGCCAAAGTGAGGAAGGTTAAGTATGATGGTGGATCTGAACCGATCCACACTGGGGTCCAGAGAGCAGGGAGATGATTGAGTCTCTGGGAAAACTGGCTTTTGATCAGCTGCAGAAAGGAAACCTGATCTTCTATGAATCAGACCTGACAGAGTGTGGCATCGATATCAGAGCAGCCTCAGTGTACTCAGGAGTGTTCACACAGATCTTTAAAGAGGAGAGAGGACTGTACCAGGACAAGGTGTTCTGCTTCATCCATCTGAGTGTTCAGGAGTTTCTGGCTGCTCTTCATGTCCATCTGACCTTCATCAACTCTGGACTCAATCTGCTGGAAGAACAACAAACAACCTCCCAGAAGTCTGAAACAAGAGAATCTGCAGA
>VVHJ01060515.1:0-14499 GCA_015107715.1 Tylochromis polylepis | reverse complement strand
TGCATTTATTTTCCCTAGCTTTAATAAACAGTGTGTTTTCGGTTAAGTTTAAGTTTTTTCTTCACGTGTCTGCATTTGGGTCCACCATCTCACCACATACAGTCTGCTCTGCCAGACTGTGACAGTAGCACATATAGGCAGAGCACACTGGGGTTTATTATCCACTCAGGAAAATGTATAAAAGTGAGCACAGGTGTCAGCAGTGCAATGTAGGCCTCTGGCTACAGCTCGAGAGGAAGTTCTTGGAGCTCTACCAGGGGCCCAAAATGCCTGGACTTATTTAGAGAAAAGAGATGCCCAAAAACAAACCGCACGGTCAAAGGTCACATACTTGTTGTTGTTCGGTGTTTTAAAGCTCATTCTGAGTACCTCATTCAGTAAAAACTGTAAAATTTCAATTCCTTTTTTTGAGTTTTTCTGTTATTAATCCCTGATTACACTCTTATAGTATACAGTAGAGCAAAACAACTACCAGAAAGTTGAAAGAAGTAGTAGTCCTGAAAAGAGGGACAAAAGCACACACTCACAGCTGACACGTTTGCAGCTAAAACAACAAAATAATTCCAGGCGGCCTACTTAACATTATTTTTGCGTGGCTGACTTTTATGCTGGTGGAATAAATTTGTGGTACTGCTTTTGCTATTACCGCATTTTACCGCATTTTGTTTCGACATCCTCCTTGTGAAATTCAAACAGCAGCGAGTCTCATTCCCTCGCTCGTTGGAAACTCCCGCTGTCCGCCATATTTTTCCCTGTCAGGTAGTATATAAACACGCATGCTCAGAGCAGTGCACCAGGTAGAAAATGTTCCGGTCGGGAGGGGGGGATTAATGATGCATTCGCAGAATGTGGGAGGGAAAAAACCCTCACAGTGAATGACATGCAGACAGCTTAATATTGCCATGGCAATTTATACCTGGCGTGTCACCCTGGTGTGAAGATCCGGTCAGCTTCGTGGTTTCTGGATACTGAGAGTACTGAACTCGCTGCATTTCTGAGAGGTCAGTGAAGTTGCTTTTTTCTGGTAGTCTCAGTGATCAGCTGTCTTTTCAAGCCTTCAATTCGAATGTCTCTCTTTTCATCCCTGTCTCAGTGCTAATGAATGGAATTGGTTGAGGAATTTAATGTGCACTTATATCACAGGACGATAAATTAGGCCCATAATGGCTTTTTACTGTAGCTTTATTAAAACACTGTGTCATTCTAGATACAATGCAGACTGACTGGATACTGCTAAAACAAACATTTTACTCTGAATATATATTCTGATCTCCAGCATGGATCTGCTCCCCATTTGTTTGGTTCATTAGCACAGTGAAAATCAGTAAACACACGTTCTTTTCAATGTGGTAACAGATGAGCCAGTACTTACTGCTGCTATCAAAGCAAAAGTACACAAGTACACCTGAGCTTCACTGTGGCCTGTACATGAAGCAGTGTCCATACTTCGAGCTGAGCCATCACTTAAAATCTAAAGTTCTCTCCAATAGAGAAAGATCCACCTCCTGCCACTCATAAAAATACATGTCCACTTTTGCGGACACATGCTTCTGTCATGAAACACTGTGTGGCATTCAGGATTGGCACCCAGATTGCGAGACAAGAAATGACTTCCAAACAGTTTTAAAGCTGATTTCAGAATAAAAAACAGTGCAGTGCTGGGCCGAACTTAAAACACCGAAGAACACAAAAGACCCAGGACCACGGCAGTGCTGTTGTAGACTGATGGTATCCTTTACTTGTGTAATATTATCATTAAAGATGATGCTTGTGTGTTAATAGGACGAATTCTGGACCTGAAGACAGGAACGGTGAAGAAGGAAGGACAACAATCCTCCATGAGGATGTGCATGGGCTCCCGACGCTCGTTCATATGCCGAATGAGGTGTGTGTGTGTGACCAAGTTGTTTTTTGCTTTGTTTTTTCTGTTTTGTGCCTTTAGAGCAGCCAGAAGTCAAGAGTGCTGCAGGCTACCTAAAAAAAACCCAAAATTCCCACGGGGCCTGCCCAAATATACATACTTAGTCATTTCAAAGTAATTTTCTGCTACTGCCTTCGTGGCCCTCCAGAGTGCCCCAGCCCACACTTTGGGAATCACTGCACGAGAACAGGTTCACTTTATTAACTCAAGATTATATTACATAAGACAAAGACAGGCAACCATTCAAAATTATATTATAGTAACAAATGGGTTACTAGGCTTCATATGCACTTTCATGCAATAGATCATGGAATGTTTAGTTTGGATGTTCATAAATTTTTATTTTACTGGTTTCTCTGGTTTTAATTTCAGATCAGTGTTATTTGTCAGATTGTTTAAATGCAAATATGCTCCATGGAAATGTCATTTTTCAAGTGTACTTTTTAGTAATCACTGCATCAGTAATTTATTTGGGTAATGTTAGAATGTTGGGGGAAAGCAATGCAGTCTGTGATGTAAGGCCAAATCTGCTCTTTGATTGCTTTCAACTTGAGCTTGCGTGTCAGCTGACTGAAATCTGTTGAAATGCAAGCAAGCACAGATGAAATGGGTTACAGTGGTTCGTAGCAGTGTTTGATGTATTGTAACAGGAAGGGAGCATCTTTGTTTTTTTCTGCTTCATTCTTTTAGTCTTTGCTTCATTGCCCCTGGATCCCTTTAAAAAATGGGTCATCTTAAACCTATAGGTCAGTGGTGAGTCCAAGATTGAGACTGAAGTTCAGTGTAATATCTACTAAGATGCTATGCTTGCTGACGAAAGGAAATAGAAGCCTGGTTACAGTGATGTTTCTCTATGCCTCCCTCTAATCACTGTAGAGTTAATCCAGACAATAGCAACAGCAGCCAGTTAAGTGCAGAGTGAAGTCATTTATCCTACAACCACAACAGGCTCCCTGCTGTGTTAGGAGCTATAGAAAGGTAACGGATGTTAATGGATATCTATATACCAAAAATACAAGATGTAAATCCAGCAGATCACATAAACTTCACAGTGAAAAACCATAGCATGTAGGAACAGCCTAGCTACACTGACCATCAGCAATGGCCTCATTTACTTAAAATGTTAAATTTTACAGTGTTGGAGAATTTTCTAGCTTCTTCCACTGACTCCCTTTAGGGGTCACTACAGCTGATCATCTGCCGCAGTCTCACCCTATCTTTAGCATCGTCTTCTGTCCTACCAACCGTCTGTATGTCCTCTTTCAGTACGTCCATGAATCTTCTCTGTGGTCTTCCCCTTTTTTCCTGCCTGGCAGCTTCATATTCCGTCTCCTTTGTCCAGTATATTCACTATCCCTCCTCTGCATATGTCCAGACTGTCCCAACCTTCCCTCTCTAATTTTGTCTCCAAACTACTCAACCAAAGATGTCCCTCTGATGTACTCGTGTCTTATGTTGTCGATCCTGCTCGCTCCCACTGAAAACCTTAACATCTTCAACTATGGCACCTCATCCTGGCATCCCGTCTTTTAGTTACTGCTCCTTTTGATGACCACTTTTGATAGATACCGACTTGACCTGACAAATCAGGAACAGTCCACCTGTCCACATTTCTTAATGTCATGCCTGTCGGTGTAAACCCTTGATCTTGTGAACTTTATTTATCAGCCTTTTGTCATGCATCTGGTGCAACGTCTGCTGAACAGTCCAGCAAATGGTATTTTATGGTTTTATTTCACTGTATTGGACTTGGAGTTGCTCAGGTAGACTTCATGCAAATGGTGTTTCTCATCTAAGAAGCTGCTTGATTTTCAAATATAAACAGAAATTCTGTCCATAAGAATTATGAACAGAATCGGTGACAAAGGTCAGTCCAACAACCACTGGCAATGAGTCTGACTTATTGTCTGCAATGCGGTCCAAACTCTTGCAACGGTTGTGTGAGGACCGAACGGCTCATAGCAATGGATCAATAGCAATGGATCAGGCTTCCCATACTCCCAAAGCACCACCCACAGAATCCTCAGAGGGACACCGCTGAATGCTTTCTCCAAGTTCACAAAACCGACGTAGACTGGTTGGGCAAACTCCCACGCATCCTCATCCACCCCAGGGGCTCTGCCACCAAGGAGTTGTTTAACTGCCTCAGTGAACTCACCCCCAGTGATGGACGAGTTGTCCCCCTGGTCCCCAGATTCTGCTTCCTCTATGGAAAGCGGTATAGGACTAAGGAGCTCCTTGAAGTATTCTTTCCACTACCCGACAATATCCTTAGTTGAAGTAAGCAGCGCTCCATTCGCAGTATACAGAGTAACTTGACGGATTGCCAGAATCTCTTCGAGGCAGTCCGAAAGTTTTTTTCTTGGCCTCTCTGAACTCCTCCCACACCCGAGTTTTTGCTTCGCCCGAGCCATGTCCCGTTTGGCCTGCCAGTACCGATCGGCTGCCTCCAAAGTCCCACAGGCCAACCGAGCCCGATAGGACTCCTCCTTCAGCCTGATAGCTTCCTTCACCTCCAGTGTCCACCGTCTGGTTTTAGGGTTACCACAACGACAGGCACCAACCACCTTGCGGCCACAGCTCAAAAACCACGTGTACAGATCATACACAGGAATTTGAAATTGCAGTGCTCCCATGGCCCTCAGTGTACACTGAACAACTTAAAGATAAAAAGATGAAACTAAAATAAAAGTGTTGTGTTTTACATAATACAGTCTTACATAAACAACAGTGTCCAACACAATCAGAGTGCTTGTGGGCAAGAGTTCGTGTGTTGGAGGTTCAAAGGGAAGAGGTGAATGCAGGTCTGGAGTTCGTATGTGTGCGAGTCGAAAGGGACAGAGCAGGGAGAGAGTTCAGCATCCTGACAGCCTGATGGACGAAGCTGTCTCTCAGTCTGCTGGTTCTCGCCCGGAGGCTCTTCAGTCTCCTTCCTGATGGCAGCAAAGTGAAGAAGCTGTTGGACGATGAGTGGAGTCACCTGTAATGCAGAGGGCTTTTCAGGTGAGGCGTGAGCAGTAGATGTCCTGGAGGGAGGGAAGAGAGGCACCCACGATCCTCTCCGCTGCTCTCACTACTCGTTGTAACTTTTTCCGGCAGGAACCAGTGCAGGAGCCGTACCACACAGTGATGCAGCTGGTGTGGATACTCTCAACGGTGCCTTTGTAGAAGGTGCTCATGATGGGGGTCGAGGCTCTCGCTCTCCTCAGTTTGCAGAATAAGTAGAGTCGTTGTTGAGCTTTACTGACTAGTGATGCCGTGTTTTTTGACCAGGAGAGATCTTCTAAGATGTGCACACCCAGGAACTTGGTGCTGCTTTCCCTCTCCACAGCAGCACCATTGATGGTTAGTGGGGTGTGCAGGGTGTGAGTTCTCCTGAAGTCTACAATGATCTCATTAGTCTTCTCCACATTCAGGGACAGGTTGTTGTTGCTGCACCACTCGGCCAGATGGTTAACGTCACCCCTGTAGTGGGTCTCATCACTGTTGCTGATGTGACCTACCACGTCTGCACATTTGATGAATAGGTTGGAGCTGTGTGATGGTGTCCAGTTGTGGGTCAGCAGGGTGAAGAGAAGGGGGCTCCACACATCCTTGGGGAGGCCCCGTATTCAGTGTTCTTGTGCCTGAGGTGTTGTTGCTGACCCATACTGTCTGCTGTCTTCCTGTTAGGAAATCCAGCAACCAGTTACACAGCGTGGTGCTGATCCCCAGCAGATCCAGTTTGTGAATGAGTTGCTGGGGAATGATTGTGTTGAATGCTGAACTGAAGTCTATAAACAGCATTCTAACGTATGAGTCTCTAGTGTCCAGATGTGTGAGGGCTGAGTGAGCACTTTAACAACGGAGGTGCTGAACATGGTCCATTCAGACTTAATGTCACCAGTCTCCCTCTGAATGCTAGTCTGCCTACGGCGCCTCTTGCAGGTGGTGGGCTTACAGGAGGGCGGGCCCATGTCCCTTCTTTGGGGTATGCCTGGCTGCGCCCCATCGGCTGAGGCGTGGCCACCAGGCGCCCTCCCTCGGGTCACGCTCCCCAGGCCTGGCTCCAGGGCAGGGCCCTGGTAACCCTATCCCAGGATGGGTGAATTGTTCCCTGGATTTTACATTCATAGGGGTTTTCCGAATCACTCTTCGTCTGGTCCCTCACCCAGGACCAATTGGTCTGACAACATAGCCCCTGGGATCCCTGGGACAGACAAACCCCTCCACCACGATAAGGTAGCGAGTCACTGTGGGGCATTAATATAAGGATTTGCTAATAGAATGCAGACAATGCACTGATCAGGCATGAAGAACCAAAGTGCACTGCAGTGATTCCAAAGCATGACATCTTTACATGGTTAACATATACTGACTTTACTAAGACAAGGATACAGTGGGTTGAAATCAAGTCTTTGAAGGGTGTGTGTGTTTTGTCGATAATGTGTACTAGAGCGATGACTTGTTGATTCTTATTCTGTAACATTAGAGTTGTACCTAGTCAGCTGTGAAAGTGTGCACTCACCAGGCTCCTAAATACCACATTGCAAAAATCCAATATATGACTCATAGCTGATTTTTACATTGAGACCCATAACCTCTTTCACACCACATATCCTCATCCTGTATGCCTTTTTATCCTTAAGTAATATTACGGGAAATGTTGCCTTACAGAGGTTTCTTACTAAGTGGCTGATGTTCTGTAAACTTCACAGATCATTAGAATTTCTCTCTGTGTATGTTCTAACAGTTATTGCTGTCTTTTGAATCTCCACTCCATCGCTTCCAGTTTCTTTCTAAATTTGTCTTTTTCTCTGTGTTCCATGTCAGGATGTGACTCGGTCCACAGCCCTCGTTACCCTTTGGCAGAAATTACATGAAAGCAGCACTGACTCCTTTGAGGGCTTGGAAAAGCTTGTTTAACTTAAAAAAAAAAAAAATTCACCTTTTCCTTTTTTTTTTCTAACATGCTGTTTTTGTTATTGCCATAGTGTGTAGAGTGTCTGCTCTTGGCTTGTTTGGTCTGGATCTGTCACAAAGGCCTGAGAATTGCACGAAACTCAGTGTGCTATATTCTCAGAAATCTGTTGAGCAGGCTTTTTTTCTGTTGCTATTCTGGCTCTTCATAATTCAAACAGCATGCTGAAAACAGTGAAATGCATCCCCCTCTGTGACACATGCAGAAAAGGCACTGAAGGAGAGTACAGCATGATCACCAGGCTAACGTTTCAGCGGAGCCTTTATTGGATTGAGTCTCGTATTTATTCATCCAAACCTGAATAAATGCTTATCATTTATGCAGACAAAACTTAGTTTACGCTTGTGGATCATATCTTACACATTTGCAACACTTTTGAGGCAAATTTCAATTTAGTTATTAAATGGTAGAAGTGTCATCTTCATTATGTCCAAATTTCAAAACGCATTCCCTTATTTGATGATTTGAGCTGCCTGTGGCTTAGTTGGTGGATTGGACTGTCTACAAACCACAGTGTCAGAAGCCTCTCCACATAGCTCAGGCTCACTGGACAGGACACTGAATCCTAAAGCCTTGCTGTATCCACAAGTCTGCTAAGGTCCGCTTGGGTCATAAGTCAGATGTCATCGTCGGACAGTGAACTTGTCCACAGAGAATTCACATTACAGTGCATTAACTACGCATGCCCCCTAGACTTCAAGTGGACTGAAAAAGATGCAACAGGAATGACTGCTTGGACTTTCCATCTCCAGCTGTCCATGTCCACAAGAGAGGCTTAAATTGCTTCAGATGACAGACACACTCCTTGCACAGCAGGAAGTAGAATCTACTGAAGGTTAAAAAGGAATCGTGCCATATGGATGGAAAAGAGCACTAGATGATGATGGAAATATTTCATTGTAGGAAATCCACCTGCAAAATAATGGTTATCGGAAAGTGTTGTGTCCCCATGTTGCCATTTTTTCCAGACTCTAAAATGCAAAATATGTCATATGTCAGATAACACAAGTTTTTACATGTTGGATATGGCTGTTGCTGTTCAGCTGCAGCTGGTGTTTTTTTTGTTTGTTTTTTTTAAACTCTCAGTTCATAATGTTGGCTGTAGCTCAGGAGGCAGAGCGGGTCATCCACTGATTGGAAGGCTGGCGGTTCGATCCCTAACTGTCCCAGTCTGCATGCCTTGGACAAAATACTAACCCCAAGTTGCTCTCCGGTGCATCGAAGTATGAATGTGAGTAAATATTCGATTGAAAGCACTTTAGAAAAGCATAGAAAAAGTGTTCGTCTGAATAGGTGACTGAAGGTGCCCCCACAGTGGTCGCTTCGCTCTTGCTCTCTGCTGTGCTTTCATCGCTCAGATGCAGCCATTTATACCCGCTGTTAAGGCGCAAGAAGAAGCCACTGCCCTATTCTCCTAAACGATAGGTGTCGCCACTCGGACAATATCGTGTCATGGGAAGAAGTTAAAGCTGAAAGTCAAGTGTTTTTTGGGGGTTTTTTTTTGTAAAGGTCTTTCCACAAACTCAAGTTTGCAACATCTCACTGTGTGTGTCAGTATGTCTCTGAGCTTCTGTGCAGGATTACCATTAAAATGGCATTAAAAACCTGCATGATGGTACGCTCGTGTCTTTAACCCAGCTGCAACGGCCGCGGCACAGTGCGCCAAGTTACAGAATTCAAGATGTGCACGACCGGCCGATGCACCGCAAAGATTGTGTCCCGTGACACAGAATGTGATGTGAGAATCGCCACGAGACACAAGCGACATGGCGAGTGTAAAAAAGACTGAAGGCATTTTGTATAAAGGGCTATAAGTGCTCCGGGACGGTAAAAACTCCCCATATAAGAATCAGTCCATTTACCATGCACTGCTTTTGTTTTGCTTTTCATTATTGTGATGGTAATGTGTGATTGTGCAAATTTTAGGCGTGGGCCTGCATGGGCTTTGTCTTGTGACAGAATAATAATTTGGGATGCAAAAACCATTCTTCTTCTTTTAAGCGCAGAAGTGGAGTATCTGTTCTCACTAAAAATCTCTGAGGCTCTTTTGAGTGAGCAATTGAAGGAGTATCTCATTAGTCGTGATGTTATATCACATGTTCAGTCTGGACACAGTACAACTACAGTGGCCTTAAAAATAATACATTATTTTATTGAGGGTTTAGACAATAAGAAACCGTGTGCAGCCCTTTTCATTACCTTTCTAAGGCACTGAAGATCATGCGCTATTAGAGCAAAAACCTATCAGTGTCGGACTGACAGAACAGGTGCTTGAGCGGTTTGAAAAATATCTTTCCAACAGAACTCAGTGTGTGAAGGCTGAAGGCATTACCTCTTGCTTCCTTGATGTGGTTAAAGGTGTTCCCCAGAGATTAGTTCTGGGCCATCAAGGAGTACTTTCAATCTATCACAACTCTTCATGGTTTGAAGATGGATTTAGTATTGGAATATAAATACTTCAGAATTTTGACTGATGATTCTCTCTCTTTTAAGTCTCATATCAAACAGTTGGTAAAGAAAAAAAACGTAACTGAAACTCAGATTTTTCTTGCGAATGAAGTCTTGTTTTTCCTTCGAGGCTAAGAAAAGACTGGTCTGCCAATGTGGGATCTTACAACATTCGTTCACAAAATCTGTTCCTGTTGACGATGCCAAGGGTTTGCACTCAGTCGGAGAAAAAAGCTCTAAAGTACTTCGCTGCTTATGCGTGGAATCGGCTCCACAATGAGCTACATTTGAAGGAACTTGTTTCTCTGAGTGAGCTTAAACAAATGCTCAATATTTTAGTCAAAGATGGGCATGCAAATGTTTTAATGGATGAATTATTTGACTGCTCTGTGAGTAGTGAGCTCTCTGTCGTTGTCTCATTTTGGTATCTGTAGTTCAAGATGTACACACTTTTTTTTTCTGTTACAATAGTTGCAAAGTTTTGTAATACTGTTGTCTGTGTTGTGTGTTTGTGCGTAGATGTGGCAGTGCTCCTCTGGATCACATCTCCTTAAACCGCCTGGCTAACATGAGGAAGAGATACAGGTATGTTTAAGACTTTCATGCCAGCCATGGTTGTGATCCAGGCTTAACTCCTGATTGTTCTGGGGTTAAATGGCATATAAACACTGACAGCTTTGTAGCTGTTACTAACTACACCTTTATACAGTGTACAGTTTGTTGTTATTAATATTTTCCTAAAAAGGAACTTTTATTTTAACAGATAAAAGTCCCCATTTAGTTGTTTTTGTACTAAAGATTTAAATACAAGAGTGTAATCATATTTCTGCCTAAGCAACCTGGTCCTCTTAGTTGCGGGTACATTTTTAAGGAACTAAAAAGTTCTCTTGTCATTTCACCATCATGATGTATTCATTTTTAAGTGCAAAACCTAAACCGGAGAAATGAACCAGCAGTGTAGTGCTGTCTGTGTTGCTAACATGCTGCTGTATCTTTTTGGGTTTTATGTTTGTTTTCTTGTTCTTTTTATCAGGAATGGCCTCGGGCCTTCAAAAGAAGGAGAGGCTCAGTACTCTGTGGTGCATTGCACCGGGTACATCAAAGCCTGGCCCCCTGCAGGTAAATGAGAGCACACTCATACATATCATACTTAAACTGAGAGTTCTTGTAAGGGAGATCTCGTGGTGGTGGTGGTGGCCTCTGCTGAGCTCTGGATCAAGAGTTAAATCTAGCTGTATCTCTGTATCTACAGAGTTCAAACAGTTTCTTGGTGTCTTATGACAGAAGACTTTTTTTCCTATCAAGTTCATGTTCAAATACAGTCCAAAGCAAACACTAAATCTTCTCAAGTGTTTGACAGCTGGAGTGGTATTGTACTGTGTCTTTTGGCTGATGGGTTTCCCAGCTGACAGTTGGGTGTTTACAATAACAACAAGCTTGTGTGTCTTAACTTGCAGGAACTTCCCTTACTCACTCTCACTGTAAATGGTAAAAGGCTCTTATGCAGTGCTCTACCTTAGCCCTCAAAGTGCCTTATACAACATGTCATTCACACTCACATTCACACTCCGACGAACACATCAGGAGCCACTCAGGGTTCAGGATCTTGCCCTGGATCACTTTGGCATCCAGACTGGAAACAGGGTTGGTGGTTCGATCTGTCGGTGAATGAACAAGCAACCTTTCAATTAGCAGATGAGCTGCTCTACCTGGGTGGGTCACAGCCACCCATAATGGTATATACTTCGGAAGATGTGCTGTACAGCTCAGCAAGGGCTGGCTGACAAAATGTTAAAATGAATTATTGCGAAATAGATTTTCTTCGATAGAAATATGAGAGATGGTCAATATGAAGTCAGTAAAAATCATTCTATCTATGTTTTGACAGTCAACACAAAAGGCCAATGAGACAATGAGAGTAGGACTGAGCCAATCATGTGGTTGGAACAGAGTTAGAGCCACTTCAGGTTAAGTTGATGTACATGAAGACATGAGGCTCAGCATCACATGCACAAAGGTTTGGGCTACTGCGGCCATACACACCAGTATGTCAGGAGCATGAGTGAGATGAGACAAACTGACAACGGAAAATGCTAACCAAAAATCAAGCAATAGTGTTACTGAATATGAAACCCAACAAACACACACCAAGGCTCAAAAGATGAGGAAGTTGTCGAACAGAAGGGTCCAAGGAATTCAGTAGTAACATAGCTTCAGTTTATAGCTCTTACTAGTGAGTGTGTTTTACAAACAGAAGCAGTTCCGTCCTGCCACAGTCCACTGTTTACCTGTGCAGTGCAAGACTTTAAAGTTCCAGACATTTTCAGCTGCATAATTCCATATGGCAAAAAAGTGAGCGAGATGGTGATATCACAACAGGCAACAGCCTACTTCTAAAGGTAGGCTGTAAAAGACAGTCAAAAAGCAAGCCCAGTAAACAGCACAGAAAAACCAATAAGCACAGTCAGAAATGTCAGATTTATGCGGCCTATTAAAGTAAATGACCCTCATTACCATCTCTCAGTCCGTAACCATTTCTTTTAGATAGCACTTGCCCAGTTACACACGGAGTATAGACTGGTGAACAAACAGCTGTATCTCGCACTGAATATGCAGTCAAGGTGCAGATCCATCATCAGATCCATATTTGAGCCTTATTTATTAATTACATTGGAGCATATGTGGACCACAACTGAGTGAATATATGAGTTTTGCTTATGTTCTCCTCGGTGTAAACTAGAAAGTTTCTTAAATTTGTTCTGAGGACATACGCATAATTGTTTTTTTCTGTTTATTTGTTGGATTGTTTCCCAACAGTTTGAATCTATACAAATGAAATGGTGCAGTATCTTTTAGTTTATTATATAATCCTATGTTATTTATTTAGAATACACTTGAGTTTCAACTTTTCTTTTTTTTGGGCGGCCGCTCTCTGCCATGTTATATTGTGATATATATATCACTGTGGACTGATAAGGGGAAAAAAGATCATTATTCTGCCCTAAAACTGGTTTCTAGCTTGGCAGCTAGTAGAGCAGGTCCACAGTAAACATCCAGCTGCATGTTTACTGTCAGAAGCACTGTAAAACTGTGATATAGAAATGAAAAATAAAATGTTATATTTATGACGTGAATGACTTGCTTATATAAATATCAAGCACTGAGTCATGAACTGTCATGGACATCACACTTAAACACATAAACATATCCTCAAACTTTCACTGATTATTTGCTCCAGGCATCTAGCTCATATTCTAATGTTACAGTGGAAAATGACATAGACAGGCTAACACGTTAGCATTGCAGCCATTTTTCTCACACATCAAAGTTTCTCACACAACTCTCAACTGTTACAACAAACTATCACAGGTAACACAATAGATGGCTACCTATCCATTGTGTTAAGCTTACTTGCGATCGATAGCACATCCCTGTAGCATGTGCTCAGGAAGAAAAAATTAACAAAAAGTAGAAAAGACAACAGTTTGACTTAAAGGTCTTTTTCAGTGAAGAGGAACTACGGCAAGTCTGCTTGTACAAAAAATACACTGCCAAATTAACATGCCTCCCGCCTGGTATAGTTTACTATACCACTATGTCTCTCTGAGTAACAGCACTACTTCTGTGTCGGGACCAGAATACACCCTGGTGGAGCCACCTTTAACAATTCTTTAACCTCCACTTTACAGACCCTGCTGTCTTGACCAGGAAAGGTATTTCCCACAAGTCCTGTGGGCCGTTCTTTCTGTTTAGCCTGGTTGTCCTTTAAGAGCACAACATCTCCAACTTGTAGGTTGTTCTGCTTGCCATTTCCTTCTTGGCTTGAGCATTGCCCTGTACTCCATCGTCTCTACCATGAGTTAGCAAGGTTGAACTTGCTTCCACTGACTCCAGTAGGAATCCTTAAGTTCAAGAGCTCCGGAAAGAGAAGACACAGAGTCAGCGTTTTGTGTTAAAAGTATAGCAGGGATGAGTATGGTTGGCATGTCTGGATTTGAAGACCCGGGAACTATTGACTTGGGCATTCATTATGGCAGCGACCTCTGCTTTCAGCGTGATGAGAACTTTTTCGTATGAACAACTAGGGGAACGCATCTTGAGCAACGTGCTATCTAAAATGCACCAACAAAGTTTGTCCCTTTGTGTCCGAACGAAAGAATTTTGCTGGACCCCGTGTTGGGAGTGAACTGTCTAAGTGCATTTATGAAGTCTGACGTAGACAGAGATTCTGTCACCTCCATGTGAACTTTCTCTTGTGGCCAAACAGGAAAATATAATTGGCACAAACAGTCCATGGTCCAAAAACATGTAATCCAACTTGTGTGAATGGAGGAGCTTGGACCAGCACACCAGCAGCTAAGCTGGACAATTTTTGTGTTTCCATACTTCCTCTCAACTGCCTATTGGTTACACAGTTGTGTATGATGCTAAGTCTTTTTGTGTCTTTTGTCTTTTGTGGTTGTTTTTGGGGATGATTATGGGATGTTTCTCTTACCATGAGGTTCCAGCTAATGTGGTGAAAAGAAAAGGCACATAGTTCCTTGTGCCATGTGGAGAGCAAGGACACAGGTAGGTATGTGAAGTTGCCCAAGTGCCTTGAGTGAGTCTCTCCAGGACTTCCACTGTGTCACTTTTTTTTAGCAGGTATTGGGGTATCCCATTCACAGTGCTCAGTGCATAGCTGCCTGAATATAGCCTAGTCCTGTACTGCTACTGGAGCCACAAATCCCAACGGATTGAATATGCTGTTGACTGTGGAGAAAATACCCCCACAGGTAAAAGGCTTCTCCTCTTGGAAGACAAAAAAGGTAAAACTGTCGGTTTGAAAGTGCCAGAGTGTATTATTTCCTGTTTCTGTGCTTCATCACAGCACAGAAACAGCTTTAGTGAAGGTTACAAATGATCTTCTTATGGCCTCTGACAGTGGACTCATCTCTGTGCTTGTCCTGCTAGACCTTAGTGCAGCGTTCGATACTGTTGACCATAATATCCTATTAGAGCGATTAGAACATGCTGTAGGTATTACAGGTACTGCACTGCAGTGGTTTGTATCATATCTATCTAATAGACTCCAATTTGTGCATGTAAATGGAGAGTCCTCTTCACACACTAAGGTCAATTATGGTGTTCCACAGGGCTCAGTGCTAGGACCAATCCTGTTTACATTATA
>VVHJ01060514.1:0-11454 GCA_015107715.1 Tylochromis polylepis | reverse complement strand
AGGCTGGAGGCTGGATTCAGTAGGATGGATCACTTTTTCTGTTAGCAAATACATGAATAAACCTTTTTTCTATTTTATGCCGACACTAAAACAAAAACTCAGAATCTGATTTCCATCCAAGATTATATGAAATCGAAGCTGAATATCATCAGACAGTTTAGCAAGATTAAATTCACAGTGTTTTATTCATGAACGTCTGCAAGACCAGAACTTCACATGTAGTATCCAGCATAGATCTTTCCCCACTGGCCTCCTGGGCGGGTAGATCAGCCCCTCTTTTACTTTTACTGTTTCTCTGTCTGTCTGTTTTGTCATGTGATCCATGTTGATTATGTCAAATAAAATTTTGTAGATTTATATTTGATGTTATCAGTTTAAATGTGCAAATGAATGAGTTTCTGCAGGTATGGTATGCAGGTGCTTGTGTTTCAGAGATACTCGGTCCCATGACCGGGCTGAAACCACATTGGACCAGAACGAGACAGATACTAGTTCTCTCTCAAATCCCTTTGGAGTTGGATCAGGAAGAGCATCCAGTGTAAAAATCTGCCAATGCAAACCTGCTGTGACAAAGCTCTTTGATTAAGAGAGCAGCTGAATGTAGCTTTACAATGATTTGTGAGTCCCTTAAAGCCTATATGCATGTAAAATATTATGAAGATAATATTTAATAATTAGCTGACAAATCTGAGCTCATTTCATTACTTATTGTACCATCATCTTTAAAAAAAAAGTGAGGACGGGGCAACAATAGACTGGAAATGTGTAATTCAAAAGGAAGAAGAGGTTGAATATGTGTCACAGTATGTTAATGAGCTGCTTTATTGACATAAGTGCGTATAAAGAGAGCGTCCCAGAGAGGCTGAGAGTGTCACAGGTAAAGAGTGAGACAGATGCATCACTCAGATTACAAACACTGTGTGGATTCCATCATCTACTGTTCATCACATCATTAAAAGATTCAGAGAATCTGGAGGAGTGTGAAGAACAGTACGAATGTTGGTGATGGTCAGACAGGTTGGAAATACAGTTTTAAAAATGTCTGCAGCTCCATGATTGGAGGGATTTCTTAAAAATAATATTTTTAATGTATTTAAGCTGATGGACATTTACAGCTTGTTTCATGACAGCTGTAACACTGATGAGCTCCATCACAAATACCTCTGAGTCTGATTTGCTGGAATGTTAACATATTTTTCTTTTATTTAGACGAGAACTTTATTTACAGATGAATCTGTTCTTATGGGACGCAGAAATAATATCCCAACTAAAAACTGTACAATAAGGATTTTTTTTTTTGAAGGCGGAAAGAACAGTTGTATGTCCTGTTCTGCCGGAACGTAACTGTGTGACACTAGACGGAAGTGAACTATGCAAAGGCGGAAGTAGCGTTAGCTTCTGTCTGTGTGACTGAGCTGGAGGTGTGTTGTGTTGTTGTGTTGTCGTGTGTGAGCTGTCGCAGTAACAATGCCTTCAGTTCAGTATCTGAGAGAGTTTATCAACGAGCGACTAACTGCTGCTGCTGAACAAATATTCTTGGAGTTTGAAAAAACGATCGTCCAGTACGAGGAAGAGATCGACCGTCAGCGCAGACTGCTGGATATCACCTGGAAACCGGAAATCAAGCTGCACAGGACAGGTGAGTGTCAGTATTTTGAGGACATTTTTTTCTTTTCAGCCAACATGTGTTCTTTATTCTTCCTCTGATTTCGCTGGCAATGCGCTTAATTTTCAAGCATTCTTGATTGGACCGCAAGATCACTTTTATTTTAAATGACAGTTTATATTAAAAAGCTGTTCGTGTGTCCTTGACCTCAATAAAGTGGTCGCTGAAACGTTTTGTTGCTTCAGTTCAAGCTTCACATCAAAGTGGTGTTTTCAGCTTTTCTGACAGAACTGAATGAGTCTACAAAAAGCTGAAGCTGAGACGATTCATGTAGCTGCTCGCTGACCACAAGAACACCTGCAGAAGCGCTTTGACATAAACTTTATTTAATCCTGCACTGGGAACATTTGCTTGTTACAGCAGCTCAAGGGACCAAACAAAAAGTTATGTTGGAGATAAATTAGCCTCCATGGTCTCACATGGGGGGTGTGAGGTGTTATCCAACCTAACATCCTCCTGTCACCCACCTACTCTCTTCACCATATATCTAAGTGTCTTCTGTCCCTCTCTGTGCTGCCACTATCACAGCAAATCCCAGCAAAAGCATCACGGTGTCATAAAAGGTCCTTAGTAGCGTGCTGCAGACTCCATAAAGACCTCAGTGTGCCCAGCAGGTGGAGCCGGCTTCTTGGACAGACCGTGACTGTCGTGTGGCCAATCCAGTTTATTGTTAAGGTGATAACCGCGGAGTTTTCACGTCTCCTCCACCCGCTTCATCTTACTGGTGTTGATCTGCAGGTGGCTGAGTTCACACCAGTCAGTGATGACCTCTTCATCAGGTGGGAAGTTCAAACCACAGGTGTGAAGTAGGTCTTTGGTGATATGAGGAAAGTCTAATATCACGATATGTTTTGGCTAATCACGATACACGATACATTTCACAAAATGTTTAAATCTTCAAAAACAAATGTTATTTTCAACCATATAGTGCCTTAAAGTGCACTGGCATACTCATTCAAATCACCCATTCAATATTGTTTCTCTTCTTTGAATACAAAAAAATCTGATTGAATTGAAATGTTTTATTTTAACCTTATTTTTTTTTTACCATCAGTTGCTCACAGAGGTTTTTCATAAATGACATACTGTGACATTAGGTCTCTCTCTGTGGTCAACACAAGATCACAGCAACAAAAGAGAACATTAAGCAAGAATTCATCAGACAAAATGAAACAGCTGAGATTACAAAGGTGCTCTTTTGTGCTTATAACATATAAAAAATAAAAAAAATGTGCTGACCTCAATTTACAGAGACAAAAGTCTAGATAGTGACTATAAAACCGCCTGACGTAGAACAGTCACAGGTATCACAGCTGGTTAACGTTTTCTTTGGTGTGTGGGGAGACGTTCACATGTCGAGTTTAAAACACTCTTCATCTTAAAGTGGGATAAATTGCTAGTACTGCTGCCTGTAGTGGCAATAGTTTCACGGCATGTTTTGGAAATTACCGCATTTTGTTCGACGTCCTCCTCGTGAAATCCAAACGACAGCGAGTCTCATTCCCTCGCTCGCCTGAAACTCCAGCTGTCGGCATATTTTTCCTTCTTTGGTACTTTATAAACACACATGCTCAGTGCAGTGTGCCAGGTACAAGATTTTCCAGTTGGGAGGTGAATTACATGCAGACCGCTTATTCTCGCCATGGCAACTTATACTCGATGGTTACGATAAAGCCATTTTAACCATTGTATGTGGGAAAACTCGCGATACATCGAGTATATTCAATTTATCGCCCACCCCTAGTCTGCAGGAGTTTGGCTCCCTGGGACATACAGTCTTTGGGACTGGAACCACACAGGAAGTCTTCCACAGGACAGGGACCTCCTCCAGACTAAGGCTCATGTTAAACATGTACATGACCGCCTCACAGAACTGGTCCATTAGCAGTCTAACACTGATACCAGATCTTCTTCCCTGCCTTCCACTCGGGCGCACCCCACTTTCATGTACTGGGTGAAAGTGGGGAGGACGGTGGACAGGGAAGCATGATTGGTGTCCCCAGACATGAGAAGGGACTGTGGATGGCGAGTCTGTAACTGAGAGCCTGCACCATGGAAGAGCCGAGGCAGGAATAAAGACAGTTATTACACGATAACGTGTGAAAGTTTCCTTGGAAGGTAATATGGCCGCATGCTAATGGCTAGCAGCTCAGTGTCCTTCGTGCAGCTCCTCGTCTTTACCTCCGTGGGGATCGGCGGTCTCTCCCTGTAGAGGAGTCCAGACACGGCTGCTCCTGAGTGCAAACGATGGAGCCGTGGCTGAATGGGTTCAGTGCCGCCGTTTAAAATCCCCAAATAGTATAAAGAGGCATGGTGCTAATGTGAAAAAGTTAAATAACCAAAGTCAGAAGGTTGACACTTAACAAGGTACCAAAGAAACACTGAAAAATCCTTAAAAAGCGCAGCAGGAAGTGGAGCTGCTGTGACGAGCTGCCGCTCACCTAGCTCTTTCTTTCTCTGGTTAACAGCAGCTCTTCTGAATGGACCAGTTGTAGTTGTTGGATAGTTTATAAGCTGCTTTTACTGCTTTATGATCCTTTATGTTCTAGAGCACAAACCTGAGACCTGCCTCGGACCCAATCATTCAGCAGTTATAAATGCAGTAATACAAACATGAATCAAACATGAATTTAATCAAACTGTGGACCTGCTCTACTCACCACCTCCTGAGAGTCTGTGAAGCAAAGCTGATTTAAAAAATATTAGTACAGAATCTGTCATCATCACTTTTCTTTTTCTGCCTCTTTGTTTCTCCAGAACTCCCACAGCATTATGTCTGTAAGGAGAGGAGCTCCAGTCTGGACCAGGAGGAAGCAGAACCTCCACAGATTAAGGAGGAACAGGAGGAAGTCTGCAGCAGTCAGGAGGGAGAGCAGCTGGGACTGAAGGAGGACACTGATACCTTCATGGTGTCTGCTGCTGAGGAAGGAGACCACAGTGAACCAGCAGGAGGCAGACACCGCTTCTTCTTGCAAGGTTCTGATACCTTTATGTGTATTCAGTCCAAATCCAAAGAAATTTTAGAACTTATTAATAATTCTCTCCAGTATGAGGAAGAGATCGACCGTCAGCGCAGACTGCTGGATATCACCTGGAAACCGGAAATCAAGCTGCACAGGACAGGTGAGTGTCACTCTGATGGAGGATGGACTCACTTCAACTCTGTCTCACGTGTTGAAACTTCAGTAGAAGATACAAAATACATCTTGTTAAGTATTCAAAACAACTTCCCCGGGTCGTGATCTTCTCAGGCCACCAAAGACGACACAGGAACTCAGCGAGTTTTCTGCAAACTCTTTCTTCTATACTGAAAACACTTAAAAAGCTTCAGGAAGGCAGATGTGCTCCAGGTCCAGTTCCCTGCTAGCAGATCTCAGCGTTTCTTTGTGTGTGAGAGAGTTTTGTACGACCAAGCCCAGCTGTAAATCCTCAGTGATGTGTAATGTTTGTGTGTATGCGTGCACGCCCGCGAGTGGCCGTGTGTGCGTGGTTCCCGCCATGTCCCTGTAAACACAGTCCCTGGGGATTTTCCACTCACAGTGGAGATCTCTTTGTCTTAGTTCAGCTACAGGTTTGGGGGAAGGGTCTCCTAATTTATGGCACCTCTGGTCTCGGGCCCCTATCTCTGTACTCCTCTAAGTGAACAAACTACTTTTATCTAATTTACCTCTACTTCTAAGCTGAACTACAAATATTTAATTCATTTCTAAATCCTAAAATGAGCTGCAAATATTCTCAGTCTTTATTCACCACATCTGTTGTTTCACACATCTCATATAAACAGCAACAAAATATGAAAAATATGCCTTCATTACAAACGCTGATATGTTTTGAGGAAGGAGGAGCATTTGGGGCCAGAATTCCTGACGTCTGCAGCAGCACAAAACCTTCGTTTGATGTGAAAAAGCTGCTGGATTTACTGAAGAGGCTCCGCGTCGGTTCTGTTACTGAAAGTTTGGGACCGGAGTATTTTTGTGGCATGTGTATGTGTAAGAGTTTCACTTTGAGGAGGAGAATATTTAAAGGGGTCATGCAAATATGAAATCCAAAGTCTGTGGCACACAGTTTACTGGAAATTACACAACATTTAACACAAAAAAAATCAGGTCTTATGTCTGTTATCAGAAAGAGAGCATTACTAGCTGTGAGCTCTCTGTCCTAAACTCTTCATCAGTTCTCACATTGAGCGTTTCGAGGCGAGCCGCTCGTCTTGGCCCTCAGTGACGCTTTAATGATTTCACTGAAGCGGAGAAGAAGTTGAACTGAGCTCAGCTTTGTTTTCTCAGCAGTGTGTAAACTTCTCTCTGCTGAACCTGTAACGAATAAAAGTGAAATGTCCGTGAAAATGCGGGAAATAATGAATCTGTGTGAATGTGTTAAATCGGGGGGGGTCAAACTTATGGCCCGCGGGCCACATTCGGCCCACAATACAATTATATCCGGCCCACAAGATGATTTCATATGTCAGTTATTAATCGCCCGTCCATATGTGGGAGCTGAATCTTCAGCCTGCTGAGAATCCATGCAGGCAGGGCTGGGACTTTATTTTGATGGGCACACCATGCGTCCAATCACATGCAAAGACAGTCTGGGACAATACCATTATGTGGAAGAAGGAAGGGGGGCAGACGTTCTGAAGACAGTAGTGCTACAGGCAGGTGCACAGAGAGACGGGGAGCTGGAATGAAATGCAAGCGTGTCGGGAAAAAGTGAGGAAACATAAAATGAGCATCTGGCTGCATTTTAATGATACTGGAAACCACAAAGCTGCAGAATTGATCAAACTAGGATAAAATAAACACTGCTTTTATTTTCAGCCATTTCCCACTGTGGAGGACAAAAGGTTTCAAACTTTTCTGGGCCTTAAATCTCATGTGTGTCCTAGTAGTAATAAATGTATTAAATAAGATTTATGGAAACACTAAATAAAAAGTGCTTCCTTGAAAAAGACTAAATTTACAGTTCAGTATTGAATATTATATAAAATAAACTATATACAAAGTGTGTTTGAATGGCAGAAATGTGTGAATGTAGCACAGAGCCATGGCTCAGTGTCTGAGTGTCTAGATGAGTCTCCCAGGCCTGAATGTGCGCTTGAAGCCACGTGGATGGCTTGTGATCTGATGGCAATTTTGTGTGTGTGTGTGTTCTTCTGTACATCGTATAGGTCAAAAAAGTCAATGTGAAGATTAGTTGTTTCAAGACAAACTACCACGGCTGCTGTACCCTCTGAGTTAGTGAGGTCATACTTCAAAATCAGAGGAAAGAAAGGATTTGTCTTTCAGCTCGTAAACACAGGGCGGTGATCAGCATGAGGACGTTTAAAGACGGTGAGATGGAAAAGCACACAAACTCAGAAGAGTGGATTTATCCAAAATGAAAGAGCTGGTCATGGACAGATGTGAGGTCATCGATGGTTACAGCCTCGTACACTAAAGAGGATGGATGTTGTATCGCAGGACTCATCTACACAAGGCATTTTATAGAGTACAGCAGCCACGGCAGTTTTTTGAAACAACTGTAATCTCCACATTTTGACTTTTTTTTTTCTCTTAAAATGATGAACAATTTTTTTTTCTTAATATGGCCCTAATACTCCATCGTATCGTTTTGTTTTCTCCACCCTTAAAATTAGTGCTTTGATCTTAGAGAATCTCATGTGTATTTGTTTTCTCCTTTCGTCCATCCAGATGTCCCACAGCAGCATGTCTGTGAGGAGGAGGAGGAGGTTCTCCCTGAGCAGCAGCTCTGGAACCAGGAGAGGAGCTCCAGTGTGGACCAGGAGGAACCAGAACCTCCACAGATTAAAGAGGAACAGGAGGGAGAGCAGCTGGGACTGAAGGAGGAGACTGATACCTTCATGGTGACTTTTATTCATAAGGAAAGTGGCCACAGCAAACCAGAACCAGTCAGGGATCAGCTCCTCTCTCACAGCTCTGCTGTAACTGAGAGTCATTCTCAGGAAAGAAGCAAGACTGTAGATTCAGGATCAACTAGAAATAGAAAAAAAAGTCACAAGAATGCATATCATCCACCTACATCAGAGAATCACTCTGACAAAAGTAAAAAGTCTTTAACATGTGATGTTTGTGGAAAAGCCTTTAAGCAGAATTATGAAGTTAAAAGACATTATAGAATCCATACTGGTGAGAAACCCTATCCATGTAAAACATGCAACAAAATGTTTGCATGGAGTGGTGATGTACTGAAGCACATGAGAGTTCACACTGGTGAGAAACCATTTCCTTGTAAAACCTGTTTGAAAATGTTTTCAAGTACAAGTTCTTTATCAAGCCACATGAGAACTCACACGGGCGAGAAGCCATATCCTTGTAAAGCATGTGGGAAAATGTTTGCGTACAGTAGTGATGTACGGAAGCACATGAGAGTTCATACTGGTGAAAAGCCATATCATTGTAAAGCATGCGGGAAAATGTTTGGTTTTAGTCGTTCATTGTTGCGCCACATGAAAACTCACACAGGTCAGAAGTCGTACTCTTTCTAGAGAGAAAATGATATCATGGAAGCCAAACTTGGAAAGAAAAAAACATCTTCCAGTTTGTTACATGGGAGATCGGTCTAACCTGTTCCCAAACTTTTAGGTTTTTGTCATCTTTGGAACTTTTTTTCTTTACTTGCTGTATATTGGATAACTGACAATTTCTGTGTTGTGGAATTAAAGTTAGTATGTTGTGATAATATTTATTGCTAATCTTTTTTTTTATGATTATGTTTTAATAAACCATGAATGTATGTTGTTTTTTCTGGATTTGTATGGTCCTCGTGTGAATATAAACCCTTAGTTTCACTGATCATGGTAGCAAACGAGAGGTCTCTGGTTAATAAGATGGACGAGCTGTAGCATCCAGGTGAGTATCATCTCACTTGGATAATACTAGTAGCATTGTGAGAATTATGGTTTTCAATTTTTTTTTATTTTTTTTTTCCCATTGCCTTTAATACTCTCCAACCACTTCTGCTAAGTGGGAAGCTGCTCAGGATGGGTGGTTGACTTTGGGAGATAAAAACTGTGACTAGACACATCAAAAACATGGATGAGGAGGTAGAAAGAGTGGATAGCTACAGGTACTTGGGTGGCACCTGAATGACAGACTGGACTGGACTGGAGGACCAACAATGATGTTGTGCAAGAGGAGGATGAGCAGACTCTACCTTCTGAGGAAGCTCGGGGCAGCATCAGTGCCAGAGATACATCAGGATCAACAAAGCTGAAAGCAGAATTTCTCAGGATTTGGAGGTGTTTGACTCAGGGAGGTATTGTCCAGCATTGTCCTTATCTTTGACAACATCCGCCTCTCCGACACCACCTTAATGGAGTCCAACTCCATCCCCACGACATTACTGGCCTTGTGGATCAGTTTATTGATCTGTTGGCATCTGCGACCCTGAACCTGCTGCCCCAGCATGCAACAGTATAGAGGATGCCAGTGGCCACAACAGACTCATAGAAATCCTGAGCATTGTCCGATAGATGTTAAAAGACCTCAGCTGTGTCAGAAAATAGAGACGACTCTGGCCCTTCCTGTAGAGTATAGTGGTATTTTTAACCCAGTCCAGTTTATTATCTATGTGTACTCTGAGGTATTGATAGTCCTCCACAATGTCCACATTGACTCCCTGGATTGAAACAGGTGTCAAAGGAGTCAACCACAGCCCGGTACTCTGTCTCATCACCCTCACTGATGCTTCCAACCACTGCAGAATTATCAGAAAACCTCTGATGACTCTGCAGTGGCCGAAATCTGTGGTGAAAAGGGGAGAGGATGGTCCCCTGTGGTGCTCCTTTGCTGCCGATCACCTTGTCAGACACACAATATTGAAGACACGCATATTGTGGTCTTCCTGTCAGGTAATCAACAATCCAGGACACAAGAGACGCATCCACCTGCATCGCTGTCAGTAATAATAATAATAATAATAATAAGAGAACATGGGCATCTGTGTTGTGTCAGGTTCTTTGGCCCTATAGTGGTGCCGAAACCCAGGCTCCCAGCATGTCGGAGCCCTGACCCGCACAGCTGGTGGAGACGCTGGCTCAGATGGTGACTGAGCTGGTGGCGATGCACAAAGAGCAGGCGGTGGTGCATTGGAAGCAGCTGGAGAAGCTGCAGACACAGACCAAGCGGCAGACGACAGGTTTTAGAAAACCTTGTCGCTCGGTCTGGCTCCTTGAAGGCCCCACCGCCGCTCTCCTTGGTGACGCTGCATCGGATTGAGCAGTTCGTGGAGGGTCTTCCGGTTGGGATGGCGGAGTGGATCCGTTGCCGTTAATGGAGGTGGGACAGGTGTTCTGCATCACTGGCCCTCCAAAGCCCTCACCCGGTTCAGGAGAGACGTACCGCATACCAGTAATGTGCCAAGGGGTTTCACGCCAGGCTCTGGTGGATTCAGGCTGTACGCGGACCCTGGTTCACCAAACCCTTAATTTTGGGAACGGATTGGCCTTGGTTCAGTAGATTAATGGGGCAGTGTGTCGGAGTGCGTTTGCAGCTGATAGGGACATGTGGAGTCTGTGCTGCACTCTGTGGTGACTCGGGGTCGTCCGACACCTTCTCTGGGGAGGAGGAAAGCTCAGGGGGCTCATTACAACCCAATGGCCAGTCACATGGGGTATGACGAAACTCTGGATCGAATAATGACCGGGTGCATGTGCGCCGATGGTGCGCGTCCTGCCTGGAGTGTCAGCTGGTTAACCAGCCGGCCATAGCAAAAGCACCTTTACACCCTTTACCATTAATGGAGGTCCTGTTTGAGTGCATTAGCATGGAGCTCATTGGGCCATTTCACTGGAGTGCACGCGGATATCGCTTTGTATAAGTTCTGGTGGATTATGCAACACGATATCTGGAAGCAGTGCTGCTGCGCACCATCTCTGCTAAAAATGTGGTGCAGGCATTGTTTCAGGTCATCACCCAAGTTGGTGTCCCAAAATTCAATTCAATTTTTTAAAAATTCAATTTTATTTATACAGCACCAAATAACAACAATAATCGCATCAAGGCGCTTTATATTGTAAGGTAGACCCTACAATAATACATACAGAGAAAAACTCAACAATCATATGACCCCTATGACCAAGCACTTTGGCGACGGTGGGAAGGAAAAACTCCCTTTTAACAGGAAGAAACCTCCGGCACAACCAGGCTCAGAGAGGGGCGGCCATCTGCTGCGACCGGTTGGGGTGAGAGAAGGAAGACAGGACACATGTGTTATTATGTGTGTGCTGTAGATGTGGTATCTTCACCTCGGGTGTCAGTTGAGTGAGAGTGGCTGGAGAGATCTGTCCTTCACCTCCTCCCGGCCACAGTCTGTGCAGCCATGTCTGTCTCCAGCAGCATTTTCCTTGTTGGGTAATATTTATCCTGATGCCCCCTTTGATTACAGGAAACAGACATTTCCATCATATCATCCTGTTCTTGAGCCACCTCTCACCCTGCCACTATCTTTCCTAGTCTGGACTCTTTCAAGTAATATAGTAATCTCTCCAGCTATTTCCTCTTGTAGACGGTTGAGAAAACTGATTTTTAGATGAGCTTCCCAGGCTGTCATCTCATTGCCCTGGTCTGCGGTGGGCGGGGTGTCTGTGAACAATAAATATCTCAGCAAGTCTCAGGAATGCACACTAATAGAAAAAAAACACACAGCGCTATGCTTATCTTCTACTTGCAAGGGCGAGCACTAACGTGACTGGCCACGAAAGTCTGCCCCCTTCTTTATTTATAGCAGAAGCAAAGCAGGAGGAAAGCAGAACAGTTTATACAGAGCAA
>VVHJ01060513.1:0-15890 GCA_015107715.1 Tylochromis polylepis | reverse complement strand
TGGGACTTTCAGATACAGACGGACAAAATGGTGGTGGCTAACCAACCGGATATAGTGGTGGTGGACAAGCAGAAGAAGACAGTCGTAGTGATAGACATAGTGATACCGAATGACAGCAACATCAGGAAGAAGGAACACGAGAAGCTTGAGAAATACCAAGGGCTCAGAGAAGAGCTCGAGAAGATGTGGAGGGTGAAGGTAACAGTGGTCCCAGTGGTAATCAGAGCACTAGGTGCGGTGACTCCCAAACTAGGTGAGTGGCTCCAGCAGATCCCAGGAACAACATCGGAGATCTCTGTCCAGAAGAGCGCAGTCCTAGGAACAGCTAAGATACTGCGCAGGACCCTCAAGCTCCCAGGCCTCTGGTAGAGGACCCGAGCTTGAAGGATAGACCGCCCACAGGGGGCGAGCGGGGAATTATCATATATATATATATATATTACACTATACACTATATATCAGCAACTACAGTATTAAAATTAAGAGCTTACTTACATTCCTCTCAAAACAGAGTTCTTCCTTCCCACTGTTGCCAAGTTCTGGCTCACAAAGGGTATCTTTTCTTTACAATATCAAGCTCCTTTGAGCAACTCCATTTGTGAGTCTTTTATAAAAAAGAATAATAAATGAAATAGAATACATTACTAATTGTGTCATAGCCCTCCACTCCTCCTGGCTCTCCTGCAAATTTCTCTCGCTCCCCTTGACTCTCTCTCCCCTCCCTCACTCTCTCTGTCTGTTTGTGTGTGGGCGTGGGTGTGGATGGTAACCGTGCCGTACCTGTTCAGAGGCAGGGTTGCCTTGGTCTCCGCCCTTTGGCTTGGTCCACCTGCAACAATCATCTCACCTGCGTCCTCATCTGATGATTAGTCGGTTCCCTTCAGATACGGAGGTCATTCCTTCAGAGCATTAAACGAGTCACAGTAGATACTGAACGGAGGTGAGTAAGTCTGTTCATCTGTTTCCGTGTGTGCACCTCTCACCTTCCTCTCTTCTGTCCAGGAGCCCGCCCTGTTTTCCTCAAGGAGGAATCGCAAGTGGGAGTGTTGGACAAAGAAGTCTGTTTCGGTATTGAGCCTAAGGATGGAGTAGGGTCTATCGGACCGTTTACTTGAAAACTGTTCATAGAGACTGTAAATCAATCAATCAATCAATCAATCAATCAATCAATCAATCAACAAACTTCATTCTGAGTCTGTGTTTGAGTCCTGCCTGCTCTCAGAGGATGACAAGTTGTCTATTAAAGCAACCATTACAGCACTGATTCAGAGTTTGAGTTAGTTCCTTTACTTCCAGTAAAGGAAACACTTTTTTAAACCATGCACTATATTACCAGGCAGTGCACTTTTACATTGTGGCTTTGCTATTTTTTCTCAAGTAAGACATCTAAGCCCTGCCTCCACCACCTAGGTTTTAATGAGTGTTAACAGCATCTGATTCTTAATAGACATGAAGCTGATTAAAACAATGTTGGTTCTCACAGGCAAAGTGTTACTATTGCTGAGAGAGGCAGCGAGAGGCAAAACAGAAGGGGAGCGATGCACTGTGTGGCAAAAGTTCACTGATAATCAGCATCGCTTATCACTGGCAGTGAGGGAGAGCGTGAATGCCCCGAATACTGATGAGTCAAATTGTAAGTGGCATCAACGAGCACACACGCCCACGCGGTACGAGAGAAAGTGAAGCAGATCTGCACAGTTAATATACACAGCATAATGACTGCTGTATAGAATTCATTCTGCAACAGTCAAATATACCCCCACAAACATGTCAGCTGAACGGAAGAAGAGGGTAAACAATTTACATCAGTTTAGTCGATACCTGCAAGACTTAATATGTACATGAGCAGTAGGCTACTAAATTAACTACAATTATATTTATGGTAACAAAGATGTTTGTTATCATATCTAGTGAAAGTGAAATAAATGTATATAAGGCAATGTTGTAGATAAAGCATGCTTTACCCTCCTTCTGGAAACTAATGTGGACCATGAACATGGTGTTGTATTTCCTAAGGTTTGAAACTAGCGATGGAGACAAAAAGAAAGCAGGGCCATTTTCACATAGACTTACTGTATTTACAAATTGACTTCTTTTTAAACTGGCCATTACAGAGAATGCAGTTTTAAAGCACTTCCGGGCCAGCTTCACTTTTCAGATCCAGATGCTATGTAGATTTTTATATACAGTCTTTGGCTGAGCTGTAATAGTATGGGTGAACCAGAATGGAGGAGATCAATTGACAAATAAAATGATGGAAATGTATTTGCAAATAAAATTATGTCAAACTCGCTGCAGTTCTGTATGCACAAAGGACTCATATGGGAGGCTTTTAAAGCCAAAACAGAAAGAAGAAAGTCAGGACTCAATAAGGGAATCAATAAAGAACTGGATGAGCACAACCCTGCTGATTTTCTAATTATTGGGAATGGTATAATTGCTCAATCCAAATATGTTTTTTTAATGCTTTATTTGCAATGATAATGTCATATGCTTAATTTTAATACTGTAGGTGTAGCCCAATTTGCTTCTGGCACTTAAAAAAAATAGGCATAGCCTCTAAAAAGAGGAGCCAGTGCATTCAGCAGGCAAGTTTTTTTTTAATCACGCCTCCGGGTAAAAAAAGAAGTGTTTATGAGATAATGACTCTCGACCTATGACCTCAGTAAGCACTTTGCCTATGTGTTTATGGTCTCAATCTCCAGTTTGAAGGCTCTGCAGAGGACCACATAGAGTAAAATTGATAATTAAACACAGAATAATTTAGGGAGCCACTACTTTCTGATTGAAACATCAAGCCAAAGCACAAGTGCCAAAAACTACAGTTCCTCCATCAACTCGATCAGGCTGGCTCCAAACGGGAGTTGATCCCCACAGACCTTCATGTTAAAATCAATAAAAAGCATGTTTACAACACTGTGCAAAAAAAAGCAGTATGGCCTCTATGCATAAACTCTGAGTGAGTTTTTTTATAATCACTCAACTCAATTCTAGTGCCTCAGACGCTTTGATTGACATGTGTCTGACACATGTTAGCTGTCTGCTGTGCTCCAGCTCCTAATTTGAGTCTTTAAATTTGACCTATTTACTGTGTGCATGCTATTGGGGCCTTCAGGCTAGTTTTCAAATCATCTCTTTCTCGCCTCCAAGCTATACAAAATGCAGCGGCCAGACTACTAACACGTTCTAGCAAGCGAGTTCACATTACTCCTATTTTATATTGGCTCCCAATAGATTTTAGAATTCGTTTTAAAATTCTTGTTTTAACATACAGAGCACTAAATGGCCAAGCCTCACATTATTTATCCCAGCTTCTTACAAAATACACTGCTGCTCGTCGTCGCCGCTCACAGACTCGGAGTTTGTTGGTTGTTCCCCGCACACGACTGAAGACGAAAGGTGACAGAGCCTTTCGGTCTGTGGCACCAAGGCTGTGGAACAGTCTACCACCACAGCTACGTTTAGTTGACTCTGTGGAATCCTTTAAAAAGCAGTTAAAAACATTTCTGTTTAAACAAGCCTTCTGTTGATTAAGGGTTTTTTTGGGTTGTTTTTTTTTAAATTTACATTTAACCTTTTGTATTGTCTAAATTGTCTATTTTGGTGCCTAACGTTCTGTTTATTTTAACCTTTGTGTACAGCGCTTTGTGACTGTCTGTCTATGAAAAGCACTTAATAAATAAACTTTACTTACTTACTTCATTGACCATTGAACTAATAATATAGCTTGAAAGACCATCTTCAAAGGTTAAGCTTCAGTCTAGTTGCTGTAAATTCTAGTATTTTCTAGTATCTTACTGGTTTATTACTTCAGGTCTAATTAGCAGATGTGTTTGTCTTTATTTATTTCACCCACACAGTTTACGGATGCAGTTTGGTGACCAAGCTAGCATTAGCTGATAACTTCGCGCCGTCTTATCCAAGCATGGCTCCAAAAAAACAACATAGACCCAAAATAACAAGATCGAAGCCTCAAAATGCAGAGTCCATAATCCGTGGGTGATGTCACAGTACACGTGATTGATAAGTCGCTACGACAAGGTGGTGGTGCCTGGGACTGGACTGGACAGAGTTCACAAAGCAGTAGGTGAAATCATGGTGGCTGCATCTATCTTTTAAGTACAGTCTATGCTGTTATAGACTTTTTTTCTCCTAACCACACCTTTCTGTGTTCCTCAGCTTTTATATTTAGGTTTCATTACTGTTGGTTTGCTGCTATTATTCACTTAACGAATTTTCTACTGATGTGAAGGGTGGCTCAATATCTGCATTTATTTATTTTTTATTTCAAGTCTAATTTTGGCATTTTTCTAATTAGCTGAATTACACCACAGTAATTAGGCGCTTCACTTGGAAGTGCAGAAGTACCATTAAGTGTGGTGAATCACTGATCTACAGTATATTTAGTAAAAATCCTGAAATGTACTCATCAAACTTTTTTTAAAAAAATTGAGTCACAAGCTCAGTGCAAGTCTCTGTGTAGGTTTGTTGTATAACGTTTTCTTTCTGAACAGTCATGCACTCCCATCCCTGTATGTACTGCATACATGTCCATGTGTGAGAAGGAGCAAGATCATGTGTGTGCTTGGTTTAACTGGTACAAAACCTGTGATTCATAGCTG
This sequence comes from Tylochromis polylepis, assembly GCA_015107715.1. NCBI lineage: Eukaryota > Metazoa > Chordata > Actinopteri > Cichliformes > Cichlidae > Tylochromis > Tylochromis polylepis. Next base: position 11,268 of record VVHJ01060513.1, on the reverse strand, counting down.
ACTCACACACTTGACTCCCACAGAGGCACACTTTTCACAACAACAGGCGAGCCAAACTCCCACAAACACCCTCTTTCTCTCTGTCATACGCACACGCGAGTAATAAAGCTAGATTTTGTACTGACTTCTGGGATGTTCAAGAGTCCTATAAAAGAGCTGGCCCTCCCAGTCGGGTTATGTGTCATCTGTTCCAAGGGCTCTAAAGCTTCAGTAACAATAAAAGCCAGACGAATGCTTGCTCTGTTCTAGGGATTTGTAAATTCAGGATGAAAAAAAAAAAAAAACAGAAAAAGAGAAACAGCAGTTAAAAGTGATTTTATTATCGGAAAGTTGCCCATTTGAATCCCAGTGTCATCTGGGAGGATTTTGCAATGGGGAAATAAACTAAAGAAATTCTTCCTGTAAAAACTATTTTGTGTCTTGTTGAACACTGTTTGAATATTACATCTACTCCAAGACCTCCCCATCACGTCACTCAGTAATTAGGTAAGATAAAAATAACCCCCCCACCCCAAGAGAAAAGAAGAAAAAAACAAAAAACAAAACTCATGCATGAAAAGTCAGTGGAAGAATCCACGTGAAGCAAGGAGAGTGGAACTTTGCTCTAGGCAATGCAAAGGCAAAGAAATGAGTGGGACTATCTTTAGAAATGTAATAATCAATAAACAGAACACCAATCAGTGTCAAGCTGCATTACAGTACACCCAGAAGCCTCTGACTTTCTGCTTCCATCTTATATTAATAGAAAAGTTTCAACCAGAAAACTCCAGTATTTTAATATAGTTTGGGCACAAATGAACCAACAGCAAATTCAAAACAAGGGATTTGGCGTGCAAGCGGAAGAGAATGGATGGATGGATATGGCATACACAGAAGAAAAGTTGTATCTCACTTTTAATGCCGGGGTCACAGACAGGTAGGAGATCGTTTTAGCAAGCATAATAATAAAGAGGGAGACAAGAGGTCCAAAAACAGTTCAAAACTCTCACGGATCAGGCAAAACTCTGGCAGGATTGCTGGAAAGCCCTACTAAAGGGTAGCAAACATAAGCATGGTTGTATGTTAGGTGAGTAATTAGTGGATGGGACACAGTGTGGCAGAAGAGTAGTGGGAAGAAAAATGGAGGAAGTAGAACAAGGTGAACAATTTCAAAATTAAACAGGATTTTTTTTTTTTTTAATTTATGAAGCCACTTCAAAAGTTTGGTAATTTTGAGCCAAATGAGCTTTAATAAGCTTTCTCTCTGCAAGTTTCAAATCATCATGGCTTTATTAACAGCTCACTCCCATTTAGCAACAATAACATTACCTCTGCTCATTCTATCCATGCTAATTCATTACATTGCACATTAGACATGCTGTTCACGCTAGACATACTAACTAGTACATCTTTACAATGATTAAGAGTAGACAGAGCTCCCACCACGCAGCTAAAACTGTTATAAACCCCTTTTTTGTTATAGTGCTTTACAGTCAGGCTGAAGGCAGTTCTAATCCATTTTGAGCTCACAAGCTAATTCAGCCAAGTATTTCCTACATAAAAATGTTTCGAAGGGTTTTTTTTTGTTTTGTTTTTAATGTGTAACTACACATCAGTGTAACCAACACATTAGGACTTTACAATGATACCTGGTAGATTTCCCAACTTAAGTCCCTTGGAATTCAGATGTCAGATGACCAAGTTATTTAGGATCAACAGAGGATTCTTACAGGGTGATATCCATGCACCATTCTTATTCATTATGATACTAAACTACATTTTGAAGCAAAGCAACCAAATGCATGGCATCTGAAGACACCCTGTGTACCTGAACATTGTGCTACCCGATCTAGACTGCTGACCTTTTGTTCTTTACTTCGTAGAAAATTTCAGTAATCTAGAAAATATTCCAGCTCCTATAGGACTGAAGGTCGACAGGCCTTCAAAATCATGTACATCAACCATATACCAAGTGTCTATGTCATCTGGGCTTGTCAGCATAAGTAAGGTGTTTTACATTTTAAATATTTTTTTAACCTATATTTTTCGGGTTTTTTTCAGATGTGAATAAACAGATCTCACCAATCAGACCACCGCAAGTGTCGTGCACTGGTACTCAATATACAAATATTACTATTTGACCTCAGACACTCAGCTAGACGCTGCTACAAGTCAATCAGCTCTCTGAAAAAATGTCCTTGCCTGCTCAGATCTGGTCCCAACTCTGCTGACAAGAGTTCAAATTGCTGCACTGACATTCTGAAATATCTACGAACGCATTCGTGATACAGCTTCAGCTCTTGGATCACGCCGTGAAGTTCTCCCTGCTGTTGCCATGGCTTGAGAATTGGGTGAACCCAGAATTTCAGTTTCTTCTTTTTCATATTTAGAAACATCAGGACCAGCTCATCATCACTTGTTGTCAACAAGTTTGCATGTGAAAATTTCTGAATTTTGTGTTGCTTTTTCGTATCATGATTGGTGTGATGGCCTTTAGAAGGCATATTGCTTCATTGCCCAAAGTTTTATGACAACTCCTACATAAAAAGAAAAAGTAAATCTTTGATTTTAGGCAGTGGTAGACAGAAGAGAGTGACTCATTTATAGCTGGAAACCACTGCTTTCACCAGCTGCTGTGTATCTACCTACTGTAGCTATTAAAGCTAGCATTAACTCCACTGGTTCTCCCTGGCTGTCTTTTTTGTCTCCAGTAAATCCTTTTTAAATGACAACTTGCAAAAGTGTTTTAAAATATGAAACCTGCTGTAAATACTTTGCTATTTTTTAGTTATTTGTTTTTATTTATTAATTTTTATCCATAATGCAAAGGCTGAAACGATATAACACAGGGCAGTGGAGTCTCAGTTAATGGTCCATGTAGTGCACTATTACAAGCCTCTATCTCCATCTGCCAGTTATTAAATTTAAAACTATTGTAATGCAATTGTACCGAAGTGGTTGTATAAATTAGTAGCTATTTAAAAAGGGGGCTTTCTAAATGTCACATTTTGATTTTATTTTTCTAATTTGTTATCTTAATATTGTGCTTGATTGAGTTAAGAAATCATTTAGCAAAACATTAATTGATGCACTGAATGTCACTGAGCATTATCACTGCTTCAGTACATGCCCTGAACCAGAGCCGATTCGTGCCATTGCAAATTTCAGGAGCTTGCTTGAACTTTTCAGCCTCTGAGAGAACCAAACAGTTGAAATGATTTCCCCAAGAGCCGCATGTTCACTCTGGATTTATTTTTTCTTATGTAAGCTCAATACTCATGAGCCTCACCCTTAAGCCTAAATATATCAAGCCCACAGACCCAAAATCCACTGATCCTAAAGGCTGTGACTATCACTCTGGCAGCTTTCGCTCATGCCAAGTGGTGTCATCAGATGTGCTCGCATGCTGTCACGCCAATTTCACTGCTGATTTTCAAGTCTAGTGACCAAATTCATGCAAGGGGAATGAGGGGAAATTCTCCCCATCTCAGTGTGTGAACAGATGATAACATAACACGACGTGGGCAAAGATTCCCAGCATTCCCATCAATGTGGCGTAAGTGCTCACGTTACTATTGAAGTGCACCACTCCCATATTGTTTTAGTATCTGTCGTGCCAGTGCTGCACTGTTGCCAAGTCAACAATACCCAGACCTTTTGGCCCCTTTGGCATATGTGATCTGTACATGTTACTACATACACACACACACATAGACACACACAAGCACGCTATCATGTTTCCCTCTGTCGCCACAGACACACCCGAGAGACCCGGCATGAACTGAATACCACACTAAGGCATGCCGTGTGTGTGTGTTGCTGCAAATGTCCGAGGACTCGGGTGGAGCCTTCTGTTCAGAACGGGTGTGCGCGTCTGTCAGCTGTTGTGCACAGACGGTCTGAGACGAACAAGTTACCATCCTCCCACACGCTCACACACACACACACACTCAGACGCACACATAAAAACATGCCATATGCACATGACCAACCAATAACGCGTCCAACAACATGCCTCCAAAAACTGACACAGTGCATCATGTAAATAAATGTTTGCTGCCATTTCCATAAGCATTTTATTGACGCATGAGTCAATGGTCTCCCTGACCTGCTTTTCGTGCATCAAACAGACATGATGAATAACAATTATTACTAATATTAGTTATCATTAGTCATTTCTCAAAGTGCATTTGGAAGGTGGGCTGTGTTTTGTGATCTGAGTTTGAGAAAACAAGGAGCGATGATGCATCTTGGCAAAGCAGGGGGAAAAAGGCTTGAAGAGGCTGGAAGCGGGCAATAGGTCAAATTTAAAGGGCATTCAGTAGGTACTTAAGGATTCTCATGTTTGAGTTTTTCATAATCGCCCGTTAGGATGATTGACGTTGGCATTTTTTATGCTAATCTAAGGTCAGGACTTCAAATTTTGAAAAGACCTTCACTGCTCTAACAGCTCAATATGTAGAACAATATGTACAAAATATAAAATAGACAGAAAAGGAAGTGAGTCCCTACAACTAACTTGTTTCATCATCTCAAACAGAAGCATTTTTTATTATACTTCTGAATGAATGAATGACTTTATTTGTCACATGCAAAGTTACACATACATGTTACCTGCAGTGAAATATATAGGATTGCCCCTTTATGGAAACATAATATGTTCCCTATATAGAGCTTCTGTAGCAATCAACAGGGAATATTTGAACCTTCAGCCAAAGGTTTTTGCCATCCAATTAAGTGCATTAAATACTAAATAGCTTGATTTTATAACCATGACATCATCTGACAAAATAACTATATCTATGAGTTAAAATTTTTGCCTATATTTACATATAAAATTATCACTCATACAGAAAGTTGCAAGTAACAGTTGGTATTTCTTACTTCTTACTATGTGTGGAAATAAACCACAAGAGCCATGTTGCACGTGTGCAAAAAACATCATTCACCTGAGCTGCTGCTGCTCGTGCACTCTGCTGAAGCAGAAGCAAAGTTCACGAGTCTTCTCCCCAAGTTGGAATTTAAAAGTACTGATGAAATTTTTACTGCATTTGTTTTAACATTTATAATTTTTGCTAATCAAAAATGTAAATTAGTGTGTGAACAGCAGCCTTCCAAGACTGAGTCAGACACACTGATGATGTCCTTACAATCCTCGTAATCCTTGTAAACCTAACACTAGGCCTCGGCGTAACCCCCACTTTCTGAGAGAAGCCACATCCATTTAAAGCTACTTTCTTCTGATTTGCTGCCCCTTGTCAGTGGAAGGTTCAAACAGTCTGGGCTGTTGAACATAAAATGAAATTGTGACCATGTTTAATATGAGCATCCACCATTGTAACAGAATATATATGAGAGAGAGGAAAAAAGGAAAAGCACAATAGTTCCAATTTAATTACAGTTACAGCTGGTTTGGGGTACAGGGGTCTCGAGGGTGAGAAGGGTTAAGACAATTCTTCTCGACCGTCAGCGAGTTATTAGGAAATTGTGTTCTGCTCTAGACCTCATTTCTGCTCTGTGAGGTACAGAGTTAGTGAACCATCACCATTGCAGCCCACTGTAACTGCTGTGAAACCATGCTGAACATGTCAGAGGCACAAACTGCAGACTTTTTACAAGCTCCTTTATTGCCTCGCACTAAACCGGAGATTTTGGGCGGAGTGAGAGTTTAATGATAAAACCCTCACTTTTGTTTTAGAACCCCATAAATCACCTCAAACCTCGGCTGTGAGCCGTGTTTAGCGTTAAAACATTGACAGCTACCGTATGATAGAACAGTTGATTAACACCATTAAGTTAAGAATTATAACCCACTTTAATTTCTCAATGACTTAACAAATTGGATGGACCAATTTAAAAAGTCCTGTATGACCTTCATATATTTTTGTATTTTCACCAAAGTGATCACTTTCTAGAAGGCACTTGTCCCTATAGCACCGAAGTTGGCCATTAATTCAAATTAAATTAGTTATTCAGATATTAAAGTGATTAATGGACTGGTCTTTAGCATGGTCTCCTCCTGGCATGTGGTTTTGGGGAGGCTGGGCCAATATTATTCATGCATGCAGAACCTAAAAGAGTTATTTTATGAGAATTAAGTGAAAAGTTGAACAAATTATTATTGGTGCGGACAACCTGAGCCTAAAGGGACAGTCACTTTAGAGACACCAAAGCTGTAACTTGTTTACCCTTCATGTTTTGGAGTGATTAAATGATCATACATCAAACCAGAATTCGGAATACGTCACAATGTCTACAATGAGCTGCAGTTACAAAATAAGCCGTCACACTGTGTGGGATCTGGAAAATGCACAGTAGCCATTTCTTTTTGTGCGCAAAAGAGTTTTACAATGCTCACACAGGCCCCTGGGTACAGACCTAATCAGCCCGGCTGCTGAATTATGCATGACGATAATCTCTAGTCTGATCATTCCGAGGTATCACCAGCACTCTTATAAACAAAACGTAATTACATTTTTGGATAAACACTCAGGCTTAAAGTTTTGTGCATGTGTTTAACTTGTGGGGGGTTTTCTTAAAGACTCTGTTCTGTTGCTCTGTATTCACCAATCTCATTTTAATAGCTCTAAAGTCGACAGGAATTGCATCTTTAAAGTTACAACCAGTCTGCAAGAAACAGTGACGTGTGTGATCGGTGTGCATGCGGTGCATTGCCAAAGCTCTGTGTGGGTCATAATAAGCAGCCAAAACTTTGGATTTTGTTTAACCCAAGCTGCAATGCTTCTTGATTCAACAAAAAGAAACAAAACTTATTCATTAAGGAGCTACTGTCAAAATAAGAGCCTGTGAAATGTTTGCATTAGGATTATAGCTATTTTCAGAATGTTAAGTAGCGAGATAGACAGCATTTTAACACTTTTTAACACCAAACAAAAGTGAAGCCTAAAAGCACGCACTGCTCCTTTGTGATTTTTGGTACATTATCTGCAACCAGAGTCAGCAGTAACCCTGCGGGTGGTGACGTGATATCGAGCTCGCACCTCCTGCCTGGGCCAAAATGTGAGCACACACAGAGAGGCACAAAACAATGACACAGAGAGACGTGATGCTGCAGAAATGCCTCAAAGTTGGGAAAAAATATGGCTCTCAGACAAGAGCTAGAGCTAGAACTATCTGGTGGGCCAATCACAGATCTACTATGTATGCATATTTGCTACCTGATGTGTGCCGATATGCAAACTTTCCTCCACTGAACATAGTGGCAACAAACTCCTTTGGGTAACTTAGATAACCAAACAGAGAGAGCGCTATTTCTAAGCGTCTCCATTAGTAGGAAGACTCCATATAACATCTGAGTAAACAATGACGCTGAGTCAAGCAGTGACTTTACAATAAGCTGCAAACGAGTTAGTGAAATAGATTGTTTGTTGCATAGGAACATTTTGGGAATTGTCTCTGAAAAGTCTTTAGGAAAAGGCAGGAATTTTATTATTATTTTTTTTTTAAATACAGGATATTGGTTGAACATGATGCCTGCCACAAGCTACATTCATCACTGAATAACTTCAACCACTCCTCGGAACCATAGGATACAGAGAGCATAGACTGTATATAAGAGATGGATAAAGATACCAGTTCTGAAAAGTGAGGCATTTGCCAAAGTGCCTTGGCTCATCTGTTATTGGCATTAGAATTGAAAAGCCTGAAGGCTGCAGGTGCAAATGATTTTCTGTATCTCTCCATTTTACAGCGAAGAGAGAGGAGTTTTCCAGTACTGATGTCTTTTGTTCCAGTGGTTGATGTTCCAGTGGCTTAAGCTGTATTTTATATTATCCATGAACCAAAGCAGAAGCGATTTAAAACAATATTCCTAATGACCACCAAAGGGTGACTCCTCCGGTTTCATAAGGATGTCCGGCTGTATCGACGTCTATGGGAAAATACCCCTCAGTTCCTCAGAAAACACTTTCCTGATGAATCCGCAATCTCAATAGGTATTCATTTTGTAAATTCTTGACGCCATTAGATGCAAAAAAGAGGATATAGTAATATAGTAGGCTATGTTTTCGGGTGGGACAAGTTAACAAGTTGTTACCATTGGAGCGGTTTGCCTCTGTTTCTCAGACAGATTCACCCATCACTCCTCAAACACCCAGATGGCAAAGCTTGAAGCTTCAGAGTGGGGCCTCACTAATCACAGGGTGATGGCACCAGAGCTACATCCATCTTCTATATACAGTCTGTTTGCAAAACACTCTGTGACATAATTCTTGGGAAGTGTTTACAAAAGGCAGATTGGTTGAACCATCTGCCTGCCACCGTCTATTATGGGCTAACTCACCTCCTAACCATTCAGATCAATGAACCACAGGAAAGCGACACCTAGTGAGCAGTCAGTATATTCTTGCCATGTTTCACAGTTAGGCACTGAACCTCCTGTCCATCACTGTCTACCCTCACACCTTACACATGCCTGCAGCTGTGACCTTCATGGCCAGTAGTTTCTCACAAGATGTTGATTGGTTGGACTAACAGGTGTGCCGTTTCGACCCTAGCAGCGTGTATTCTGATGTAATCCCGATTTTGCCTTAAGTAGCCTGAGGAGGTAAGCAGTCGATCTGCTCCCCTTCCCCCCTTTCAAAAGTTTCTACACCCGCCCCTGCTCTCAGCAATGAAGTTTGTGTCTCCTGCTGTCACTCACTCACACATTACATCATTGCCCACTGATCATCAGGTGCCTGGCTGATGCATCGAGACACACACGCACACACACCTCCCACACAACAAATCAACTTGTCAGCCTCTTATCTCCCCTGCCTGAATGTCCAGTCGTGATCAGAGACAGTATTTGTGTGCGCGCACGTTCCAGCTGTGTAATTAAAAAACACAATTTTGAATCGTGTGCATGATACGCGCGCGTGTGTGTCCGTATCGTTGTGTGTGTGTGTGTTTCTACAGCCCACCTTTCATCCAGTCCACCACCTGGCTCGTGCTCCATTTGCTCACTGGCTCCATCACCAGCGCCATCGAGGAAACTTTGCGCTGACTCTCCGTTGCGCGCGAGCGGTGGCGTTACCCCCAGAACAAGGCTCTGTGAGGCGGGTACACCTCCCGCCCTCCTCCGCTCCCCTCCCTCTCTTCTTTCCTCCGCAGCCAGGTGACTATTTTTTTATTTTATTTTACTCTGTCCCTCTCCGGTCCTGGTCCCGCTGCCTCAGTATCAGCCCGGTGTCGTCTTCCGCTAACGCAGTGGAGCCCTCAGTGCGGGACAGCCCGGGTGTGTGCGCAGCGGAATCGCACATTCCCCTGCTCGAACCGGTCTGACTTGTGTCGCCTCTCTCTCTGTTTCTCTTCTCTCCCTTCTTCCCAGTGCGCTAGTCGCTCCTGCGCTCCCGGTGAGTGTGTGTGTGGTACTGTAAAGAGAGAGAGAGAGAGGAGTGTGTGTAGGTGTGTGCGCAGCCGCTCCGTTACCGACAGCAGCAGTGTAGGATAGATAAGTCACACCGGACTTAAAGCCGGCAGCATCTCTCTCTCTCTTTTTCCAGATATGATTAATCCGTGCACGCGCTCTGTGGGTGGCTCCGCGCGCACGTCAGTGTATTTCCCATCGGAGCGATAGAGTCATGCAGATATGATTGAGGGAGGAGATATTCTCAGAAGATGTTTAATAAGAACGTGTCTTCGATAGAGAGACATTGGGTTACATAGAGAGAGAGGGAGAGCCAACATGGGGTACCTACACACTTTCTACTCCAGCTGCTGTGTGAGGAAACTTAATGAATCCTCAGCCAACCGCTCCACCTCCACTCCAAAGATCGTTTCTCTGCCCCCTCAAACCATTTATCTCTCTCTCTCTCTCTCTGGCTTGAAATCCTCCATGTAGATGTTGCTCACGCACTTGTTTTAAATTTACACCACATTTGCTCGACTGGAAGAGTTTTGAGGAGGAATGCAAGACCTACACTTTAAACAAATAATAATAAGTAAGTAGGTTTAGGTTGTATGCGAGTTAAACTGGAACATTTCAGTTTACATTATCAGAGTTGATTTATTGTCTTTACTTTGACTCTTGCAGCTGTTTCTTTGCAGTGTTCTTAAAACTTGTTCCTGGACAATTTCAGACAAATCCAAGAGGGACGTGCACTCTGGTTCAGTCTTAAAGAGAGTGCAGGTGAGGCTGGAAACACTTCAGGCAGGATCTTTTTCCAAGTTCTGAGACATTTCTGCTCCAGACAGATTACAGTAGTGGATTTGTTTAGGGACAACTCCACCAATGCACAACCTGGAGCAACACAGCCTACATCCATGATAATGTGTAACTGAATTAGATTTCTTAGTAAGTAAGTTTGTTCATAAGTAAAAAACAATTAATAAATATATTGACATACAAAATATATGGACCAAAGTTTATATTTATATGCAAGGCAAGACAAACTTCAGACAAATCCAACAGGAAAGCCTGCTCTAACACTTTAATCTAGTCCTGAATAAGCATAGATACCTCCTCACATAGTATTTGGATCAGTTATTCCTGGTGGTTTCCATGACTGGTTTTATTCATCCAAGTTCTCATGTAACCGCATTTCTGCCTTCATCAAACTGCAGTGGAACTGGTGGTTTTATCAGAGGGCATTTCCAAGAGCACAGAACCTCAATGTGAACTCTTCTGCGTGTTTCCTTAAATAAAGAGGGAAAGTCAAGCACAGAACCTGGAAAAACAGCAACAGCAGGCTAGAAAAGCACAGTTGGTTTTGTTATTGGCATCTATGTAGTGCTTTTCCAGTCTTTACTGACCACGCAACCTTCTTGCTGTGTGGTGACAGTGCTAACCACTGCATCACCGGGCTGCCCGCCAACGTGAAGAAGCCTGCTGTTGAGGAACTAAAGTGATTCTTACAGTCTGGATGAACGGTTTGTCCAGTATCAAAGCTCATATTGCTCATGCTGATAGATCTAGATTACTGCTTCACTCACCAATATTCAATATTTACAAAGACTGCCAAAAAAAAAGTGAAGAAAATCCCAGAAAAAAAACAATTAGCTGTAACTTCCAAAACAAAACAAAACAACTAAACTTCATGTTCAGAATGAAAAAAAAGACAATGTATTTTGGATATGAAACAAAAAACCTTATTTAATTATACACATATACACATAACAGCTTGAAATATAAGCTAAAGTCTAATTTGACTGCTGTTTTAAGCTAAAATTCAAAGATGTAAAGGGTAAGATATGTTTCACTCCACTTGTGACTTTATTCCCCTTTCAAAGGTTATCATTAAAATACTGATGCACAATCCAGCGGGGGGGGGGGGGGGGAGAGCCCAA